>CANUEX010030369.1:0-42691 GCA_948099535.1 Jatropha multifida | reverse complement strand
AGCCTTGTAACCTTCTAGCTTTAATGAACAATAGGCATGACCTAGACCATGCAAGATAATTTGTACCATTTAGCTTCACCGGACTGATTTGTAACGACGGGTTGTCATATGAAGCACCAACTTTAGTGTCAATACCATCACGCATTGTCAAAAGACAGCAGAAACTACTGAAATCAGGTCTGAATACCGTAAAAACACCCGAAAAATAGTGCAACCCAAAAGACAGCCCCGAAAACACAAGAACCAGTGCAGGAAAATAGTCTAGGAGGAGGCGCAACACCAAGGCGACACTGCCGGAGAAGTGACCAGAGTACACGCCATGCGCCGGCGAGTGAAGAAGATTGCAGAACCTGTTGGCGGCCCGTGAGCCCACGCGCGGCGTCTGCTGGTGACCGGAAAGCGGGCAAAGGCGCGCCGACGACTCTTCTTCCACCTGGTCCGGGCGGTGACAGTTCACTCTCTCTCCTGTGGTCGTAGTAGCTTCAACCTAGGTTAGGGTTTTTCTCTCTCTGCTGTTCTCTCTACTGTGTTTGGGCTGACGAAAGATGGGTTTTAGGCTCTGATACTATGTTGATTTTATGTGTAATGTAAGAGCTTTTGTTGCTTCTTTCTTTTTCTTTAAATGAGATACAATTTACTCTTATTTATAAATGTAGGCTATTTTCAAAATACCTAAGCTACCCTTTACACCTAAACTATACTACTCATATATCCAGTAATATATCACAACACTATCAATTGCTTTTTGCTGAGTTTTTAAGTTCTATCAACTTTTTTTTTTGTTCATTGATCACTCAGCCTTCATTGAAGAATGATTTTGCACAAGCAATCTATTTTCATTTTTGTGTGTGCACACATGGAGGCTGGGTACACATAGGTGCCGGTGCTTTTTTTTTTTCTCTTAAATTGCTCTGCCATTTGCAACATTAGGTTTGCTTATCCAGAAGCATGAAGGTTGAATACTGGGTTTGCTTATCCAGAAACATTAGTAGTATCATTGCACATCACTTGTTTGCTAGGGTGAATTTGTGTGGTTTTCAATTTATTGAGTATAAAATGTTCATTGCGCCATAAATGGCCAGATGCATCTTTTCTTTATTCGATGTTATCTTCATGCTTTCCTCTCTCTGTGCACACAGATTGAGGAGTATATGTTGCTTTATAATATCGCTTGTGACTGCCATTGTGGTCTTCTCTTCTTTGAAGATTTCACAATGAGGTTGATCTATGTTGATCCTTCTTTACTTCTCCTAACCCCATAAGGAAGTTTACTTAACATGGTATTTCCAATGCTGAATAATATATTATTTTCCCTTTCTCAGGAGCCAACTCGGCCTGCAATTCCAATTCTTCTTGCTGTTGGTTCTGTTCATCAGCATCTTATTCAGAATGGTTTGCGAATGTCTACTTCTATCATAGCAGATACTGCTCAGTGCTTCAGTACTCATCAGTTTGCCTGTTTGATTGGATATGGTGCAAGGTTATATTTCCTTTTTATTGTGGAACCTTTCTAAATGATTGTTTTATCATGATCTTTGAATTTTGTTTATGCTAAACGAGGGTTGATAGAACTGCTTTCAAAGTTATTTTGAGGACGTATACTATGACCTGTGGCCAATACTCCCAACATCTTCTCTAAGAGAAAGAGAGAATATTTAATCTTTCACTGGGACTTGGTTATTCTTTGTTGGAGCTCGTATATTTTGATCATAACAAAAATTGCTTCTATTTTACTTCTTCTGAAACTTTCTTCATCTATTCTGCAGCAAGATCTTGTGAGGCTCTATATTGATATTCATAAAATTTGATGTTGCTGTATTATTCCTGCACTTTCCTTTCTTGTTTTAGCAATAATGCAGTTAGAGTTACTATCTTGCTAGTGTTTTTCATGCAAAATGAACAGCTATCTGATGTTAAAATAATCTTTCAGTGCTGTATGTCCATACTTGGCATTGGAAACATGCCGGCAGTGGCGGCTGAGTAATAAAACTGTGAATCTGATGCGGAATGGCAAGATGCCTACTGTAACAATTGAGCAGGCTCAAAAGAACTTTTGCAAGGTTAGTAGTGTTGAGGAATGATTCTTTTCCCTGGAACATATATTTCTTTTCTTTCTACTGTTTTATGCTCATTTCAATCATGATGCAGGAACATGGCAATAGAATTTAACAACTAAATTATCTCTTTGATTAAACGATAACGTAGATACTAGGATTTATCTTGCTTAGTAATATGAGTTTTGCAATTTTTTTTGAGTAGATATCTAGCGGTTCAAATGCGTTCTTGAAAATTATCATGTGGTGTGTGCTTAGGATTATTTCTTTTTCAGTAATTAGGGTGCTTGTTTACTGAGCATGTGGACACAGTCATGCCTGGAACTGGAATGCTATGCAGCTTAATGGAAAGAAATGTAGAATTGCTTGATGCAGTGAACTTGAGGATTCTAATAACAATTTGTGGAATTTTCTTTTTAAAAAGAGAATTGGTGATTTTGACTATTTTTCTTGCAAATAATGTATTTTCCGACTTTTACTTTTTTTTGCATTGATAAATTTGATCAGAGCCCATATTGAAAACAAAGGACTCATATGGTTGACCTTGACTAATCTGGGACTAAGGCTTACTTCTTGTTGTAGTCACAAGCTTAAATCTAAGTCTTAAGTTGCATTGATGATTTATAAGACTCACATTAATCTGGTTAGAAATTTATTTAACCAGAGAATTTAAGCTATTTTTCACGATCATGCTTTAAAAAACATGGAAAAGGAGAAGAAGAAAGTTGGTTGGGCAGTTGAGTTTGCAGCTAATGTGTTGTACAATAGCTAATATATTGCCATCATATAATGCTCATTATTGCTGACATCTAGCTATATTATCACCATAAGAAAAGTGTCTAATTGGGTCTTGAGTCTTGGCTTGATTTTCACTTTGTTCCAAAGTGAAATCAAGCTGAGATTTCTTGCAGAAAATGTTTGGGGAGATAGCTAGAGGATGATGAGAAATGACATGAGAAATGATGGCTGCAGAAGTGGTTTCTAGCAATAAAAGCTGGAAAAGCCAGCCAAAAAGAGAGCCTATTGCAATAGCTGTTTTGCTATTCTATTGTTAACTGCTGATGAATGACCATTGTAATAGGATACAAAAGTAGCTGAGCATAAAAATCCATCAAATAATGGTGTTTACATTGTTTCAAAACCAAGCTTCCGTGCCTAAACCAGTTCTTTAACTTCATTGTAATCAAGATTACAGTATATTTGCTAACAAGTTCGAAGGCAATAAGAACTACAGAACTTCAATATTCTTCTACTATAACCTTCTTGGTGTGCCAATGGTTATTGATATAACTTAGAACTGATATTTTGAATTGTTTACAGCCTTCCTGGTCGGCTAATTGTTGGTGATATAATTTGGAACTAAGATTTATTCAAATTATATGTACTCTGGGATTGATAAGTAGGTATGAAGGGTATTAGGATTTCAGAAACATTCCTTTAGGACTCTACTTTGAATGACAATCTTGAGACTTGAGAAATATGATTTCTGCTTCCGAAGTGTGATACAGCTCTGCATTTAACATTAATATATGTGTTGTGTATTGTACTGATTATTCTTTACACTTCCAGGCAGTTAAATCTGGTCTTCTGAAAATCCTTTCCAAGATGGGCATCTCATTGCTTTCAAGGTACAATTTGAAAATTCCAGATTCTATGACTCTTTTTTTCTTATCAATTTACTGATATACCCTTTTTCCATAGTTTGACTTTTTGTTATTTCCTATATTCAGCTATTGTGGTGCTCAGATATTTGAGATTTACGGATTAGGAAAGGAGGTTGTTGATCTAGCATTCTGTGGGAGTGTGTCCAAAATTGGAGGAGCAACTTTTGATGAGGTAGGAAAAACAAAGAATTTTGTTCATGTCTAACAGTATCAGCAATATATATTCTCATTTGCATGATGTTCTGGATTTTATGCGTGCAATCAAATGTTAAGTCATAGACTGGGGACTCTTTAAAGATTTACCAAATTGCTGCTTTTATTTTTTCTCCCATTTATATCCCAATTAAGAATCTAGATGTGAACTTATGCCTTTAAGAGTTGTACATTTATTTTCTTTACATCCATGATTCTGAAATATTTATGCTGATTTCGTGGATAGAGTTTATCAGTGTGGTACAACTACTTTGAGAAAAGAAAATACTGTACTGAATTGTTGTGTGCAGATTCTAAAACCCCGTTAAAATTTTATGTTAACTTTTTGAAAATAACAGTAATAAAGGTAGATAAGTGGATTGCAATACCAGCACTATCAGCATGTCATCAGAACTTATATATGCATGCTTTGAATTTGATATCTTAGGTAGTAGGACATACCCTTTTGGTCATATAAAATGCTTCTCTTTAGGTTCCTAGATTTCAGAGGTAATAGGTTCTAGTTCCTTTGGTTTAATGTAGAGGAGAATTACTGATCAGGAGACACTGCACTTTGCTTTACATATGGACACAGCGTGATAGTGCAGTTTATGTATGAGGATCACGTGCAGACTATGGGCTTTTAATTTGAATTCACGGCCGTGAGGTTTGTTAGTTTGAGGGTAATCTTTTTGCTTACATGTAATATGCTACTCTAGATTCTTGAGGTCTAATGACCCAAAAAGAAAAAAGAAAAAAGCCCAAAATATGTGCATGTTTGCAATTTCATCCACTTTTTTTTATTAATTATCCACTGTGTCTGTAAACTTGGCTTAACTTTTAGTAAAAGTTTTAATTGATATTTCTCTCTTATGTCAATGCTTATGGTGATATGATAACCAAATAGAAAGAGATTTCTTTCACCTTTTCTTTTTCCTTATAATAATTACACAAAGATTTACAATTTTTATTAGAATGTCATAAATATAATAAAATTTAAATTGTAAAATAAGAAAAGAAAATCAAGATCGATTTCAAATTATTAAAATCTATAGGAAATTATTTCTAGAAGATTTTAGTAAACTTGATTTGTCCTAATTTGCATAAAAACTAAATCAATTCATACAAGCATAACATGATATCAAGATCACATATTAGGGAGAAACACTTTTGATAAAGTTCAAAAGTGACCACAAATGGAAGAACATATTCTGTTTCCATAAATTTTAGCATTTCTTTTTCTTTCTATTTTATTTTTAATGTTTTTGGATTTTTACTTACTTATAGTTGGCAAGGGAGTCACTATCTTTCTGGGTGAAGGCTTTCTCTGAGGATACAGCCAAAAGACTGGAAAATTTTGGGTTTATACAATTCAGACCTGGAGGTATGCTTGTTGAGAAATGCATTCCACACAATCCCTTTTTTTGGTGTAAATGAAGTTGAAGAATAGAATTCAGTCATAAATGATAAAAGTTTTTTAGTTATGTTGGACTCAATAAACTCGAATCTAGAGGAGCAAAATGAACATCTTCTTTCATACCAAATTTGAAAATATGAAATTTCAAATGAATTACATAGTTCTATGGAATTCATTTATTATCAAATTAGCCTTAGATTACAACATTTTTGGTTATAGGTTGGAAGTAAGGCTTTTTTTTTCTGTTTTTTTTTTTTAAATTCTGGTTCTCAAAACCTGGTTGAAATTTTAGGTCATGTTGTATGGAAACAAATATTAGTAGTGATTCATATATCTTTAAATTTCATTAGATTGCTGCAATTATATTTGCTGAAATCTAAATTGTTAAAATTAAAATAAAAGTTAATTGTATTTTTAAATTTTCTCTTAATTTTTAATAATCTTAAGTATTCTGAAGACCATATACCCATGCTAATATGTAACAGGGGAGTATCATGGAAACAACCCAGAGATGTCAAAACTGCTCCACAAAGCTGTACGGCAAAAGAGTGAAAGTGCATATTCTATTTATCAGCAGCATTTAGCCAACCGACCTGTGAATGTGAGAGATGAAATTAATCGTTTTCATAGTTTGGCCTATCTGATGTATCACCTATTTCCTTTCCCACCTTCGTCTTATGGTTATTAAAATGACATCTTTAAGCATGTCACCAGGTTCTTCGTGATCTTTTTGAGTTCAAGAGTGATCGGGCTCCAATTCCAGTTGGAAAGGTGGAACCTGCTGCCTCCATTGTTCAGCGGTTTTGCACTGGTGGAATGTCACTTGGGGCTATTTCAAGGGAGACTCATGAAGCAATTGCCATTGCAATGAACAGGATAGGTGGAAAGTCTAATTCAGGGGAAGGTGGTGAGGTAATCTGCGATCCATCTATCTGTATATCTACCTATGAGTGCAAAAATACTAAATGCAACTGGAGAAGGTGGGTAGGGCATAGGCAGAGGAATTGCGCTAGGTTATCTCTGCCACTGCTATATCTATGGATGTATGCATATGTGTGCATATGCATCAACGTTAAATGCACAATCATAATATTACTATTTTTTTATTTTCTTTTTCCCTTTTTGTATTATATCGATGTTCTACAGATGTTGATATTTACTGCATTATTTTCATGTAGGATCCGATTCGTTGGAGTCCACTTTCAGATGTTGTTGATGGTTATTCCCCAACATTGCCACATCTCAAGGGCCTTCAAAATGGTGATACTGCTACCAGTGCCATTAAGCAGGTCTTGACAATGAACTTATGTGTTTGAGTTTGAATCAGTTCTGTAACTCCACATGCAAGTCATAGGAAATAAGTATTGATAGCATGATAGCAAGTCTATGGCTAAAACTATAGTTCTGAAAATCGGACCGGACCTACTGGTTTGACCGGGAACCAGGCTGTGGTCTGGTCTGGATTGCATTAAAAAACCGAGTATCTAAAAAACCAGACTGAACCAGTAAAAACTGGCTGAAAACCTCTGAACTGGACCGGTAAAAAACCGGTTCGATTCAATTGTGGGTATTTTTCAGAAATTATGGGTTTTTTTTTTTCAATTTGGGCCTCCTAAAAATTAGGCCCACTAATTTTTTTTTCTTTGGGCTTTTTTATTACTAAACCCAAATCCTAATATATTAATTAAATGAAAAATAATAATATATTTTATGGTAATTAATTTTTTTAGTTTTAAATTTATTCATATTTTATTTTTTTTAAAATTATTTACTATTTTTTTTTGTAAAATCCAAATTTGAAAATTTTTTTTATTTGAGTTCAAAATTTTTTTTAACCTATATTTTCAATTTTATTTAATAAATATATTTAAAAATATTATATATAAAAATCTGGTTTAACCGTATTAAAGCTAGTCAAACCCTCTGGTTCAGTGAACTCCTATCTTCACCGGTTGTCCGACAGGTCTAGTTCTCAGAATACTGGCTAAAACATTTGATTTACATGGTCATATGAAAGAAATCTGCACTGAAGCTGGTTAAGTGGGTGGCTTTTTCAATGGGAAAGTTTGGTATGACAATTGCTTTATGAAACTGGTTGAATCTTCTTCAGGTTGCCTCAGGACGTTTTGGTGTCACTCCAACGTTCTTGGTCAATGCAGATCAGTTAGAAATCAAAATTGCCCAAGGGGCCAAGCCTGGTGAAGGTGGGCAATTGCCTGGGAAGAAAGTTAGTGCATATATTGCAAGGTTGAGAAATTCTAAACCTGGGGTTCCACTTATTTCTCCTCCACCACACCATGACATCTATTCCATTGAAGATCTTGCTCAATTGATTTATGACCTTCATCAGGTAATTTTTGCTCTATTTTGAATCTGTCTTGATTATAAAACTACATTTCCTGAATTCCAGTAATAATCCCATCATCTTCTAAACAAATAGGTGAATCCTAAGGCTAAGGTGTCTGTCAAGCTTGTGGCGGAAGCTGGTATTGGTACAGTTGCTTCTGGGGTTGCCAAGGGTAATGCGGATATTATACAGGTATCTACTCATGATTTATTTTCTTTTCTATTGAGCTCTAATATATGTTATCATTGGCTCTTTGTGTCCTCAAGATATTCTAATCTTGACAAGTGTAAAATAAGTTGTTGGTAACTAATGAAGAGAGAATACATTAAACTTCCAATTCAAGTTTCTTTTTGAAGCAATTTTCCCTTTTCTTGGAAAATTGAGTCAAAAAAGAAAATTTTAAAAGTGGAAGAATTTTAGTCAAAAAAGAAAATGTTTAAATAGGAACTTCTATCCTCTGTATTTCTTCCAGTTCTTTCATAACTTTATTTTCTTCCCCTAGGCCTATTACTTAAAATATTTCAACATAGGGTGTTCATCAAGAAGTATATATTCCACTAATCCCTTTTCCTTTTGCATCAAAGAGATTTTTTCCCCTCAAAATGATTATGTACTTTATCTGTCTCTATTACTTCCATTTCGGCATATAGGGAGGTGACACCTCAAAAATAAAAGAAGCGCCATGTACACAAAAGTATTTTTCATGCATACACAAAGGCAAATAATGATATCTTGAGTTGGCTTTGCAGATATCAGGACATGATGGTGGAACAGGAGCTAGCCCGATAAGCTCCATTAAGCATGCTGGTGGTCCTTGGGAACTTGGACTTACAGAAACTCATCAGGTCATTTCACATGTGTAGTGTGAATTAAATGTGGCTCCTCGTGGTTCACTTTAGATTTATTCAATGTGCTTTTTGATTAATGATAATCTTGTACAGACTCTCATTGCAAATGGACTCAGAGAAAGGGTAATTCTTAGGGTTGATGGTGGCTTCAAAAGCGGAGTTGATGTTATGATGGCTGCAGCAATGGGTGCTGATGAGTATGGATTTGGTTCTGTTGCAATGATTGCTACTGGATGTATTATGGCTCGCATTTGTCATACAAATAATTGCCCTGTTGGTGTTGCCAGTCAGGTACTAACAAAACCTTATATTATGTTTTGTAGTAGATATATATTTTCCTCCAGTAATTAATCCCTTGAACTGAATTCACTTTAGAGAGAAGAACTACGTGCACGTTTTCCCGGTGTGCCTGGAGATCTTGTTAATTACTTTTTGTATGTTGCTGAGGAGGTAATCTCTCTGCTGATGTTCTTCCTCTATCTGCTGATGTTTATTTTTTGGCCTTCAAGTTTTGGCATTTTATAAACAAATTCCAGAATTTGCTCCTGATTTTCATTAAATCTTATCTTTCAAGTTAATCTATATTCCTTATATTGGCTAGGTAAGAGGCATGCTAGCACAGTTGGGTTATGAGAAGTTGGATGATATTATTGGACGAACAGATATATTGCGACCCCGTGATATTTCCCTAGTGAAAACTCAGCATCTTGATCTCAGTTATATTCTTTCAGTAAGTATTTAAACGTTACCTTATCTTACTGTGATCAGTTTTTGTTGTTGTGAGATGACATTTTTCTTGAAAATCAATAATATCACCTCTATTTGCAGAATGTTGGATTACCAAAATTGAGCAGCACTGAAATCAGGAATCAAGTTGTTCATAGTAATGGTCCTGTTTTGGATGATGTTTTACTTGCAGATCCAGAGGTAATAAATATTTAATTTTAGATTCTTACTAGTTTAGCAATCTAGGAAAACTTTTCCTTATGGATGCAAATATATATATGTATGTATAGATCCATAAACCAAAGCTGCTAAGTTATTCAAGGAGTGTTTTGTTTATAGCATTTGCTGCTTGTGGAGAGTGCCTTGGTGTGGCGATTATTGTGATAGAAGAGGCTATGTAAAGTTGCTATTTTCCAGGAAACCTTTAAATTAATTGATGTTTTCATGGAGAGGGGAGAATGTAATAGAAAGTTGTCATTTAAATAATTTTTTTGCTTGCATGAATATCTGTCAATGCTGCTGAAAATATATTTTTAAAACCTGGACTTGTAAGTTAATTTACAGATCTGACCTAATGCAATAAGCTAAAGGCCCCTCTATTTTGTTATGGACAGCAAACCTGCTGCTAAAAATAGGAGATGAAGTAACTTGTTATTAAGAGAAACCACAAGCATGCAATCAATAAGCAAAATATCACAACTATCTGGGTTGCTTGTTTATCTTTAATTGTTGTATCAGTCAGCCACCTTCGTAGCTAATTAGTTTTCACTATATAACATGCTAGCATCTCTGCAAAATGCTTTGCTCACATGCTGCCTAACTTATAAGATGCTTGCCTTTTGTCTTTACAGATTTCAGATGCTATTGAGAATGAAAAAGTTGTCAATAAAACAATAAAGATATACAATGTGGATCGTGCTGTTTGTGGACGTGTAGCAGGTGTGGTTGCAAAGAAATATGGGGACACGGGTTTTGCTGGACAACTGAACATTACGTAAGTAGTGGCTTCTTGATAGATGGCATAATATTTAGAGAATGCATAACTGGTAATCCTTCTTTATTTTAATGCAAGCTAAATGAGTACTTTGCTTGTCATCAGGTTTACTGGGAGTGCAGGGCAATCATTTGCATGCTTTTTGACACCTGGAATGAACATTCGGCTGGTTGGAGAGGCCAATGACTATGTGGGAAAGGTTTGATCAAATTTATCTCTATTCACTGTTTGATAAGTAGGAATCTGAATTAGGAACCCCAACTGGTTATTGATTTCGGTCATAAAAGTTAAGCTGAAATGACATGCTAATCTTATTATACAACTGTCGAGCCTAGTATTTGAATATGATTTCTGATACTAGAAACAATGAATGCTGCAAGGGTATGGCTGGAGGAGAGGTTGTTGTAACTCCTAAGCAGAACACTGGGTTTTGCCCTGAGGATGCAACTATAGTTGGGAATACCTGCTTGTATGGTGCAACAGGTGGCCAAGTATTTGTTAGAGGGAAAGCTGGGGAGCGTTTTGCCGTCAGAAATTCACTTGCTGAAGCTGTAGTTGAGGGCACAGGGGACCATTGTTGTGAGTATATGACTGGTGGTTGTGTGGTTGTTCTTGGAAAGTGAGTGACTCTTTATCTTGCTATTTGTTGTGATCAAGCAAAAAGATAGGAACAGTCTAGAATTTTTAGCCACTCTCTTGTTTGTTTATTACAGAGTAGGTAGAAATGTAGCTGCTGGGATGACTGGAGGCCTGGCGTACATGCTTGATGAGGATGATACACTGATGCCCAAGGTTTGTGGATTCAATTCCATACTTTCCTTTTCACTTCGTAACATCGGTTTAGCAATCTATGATTCCATTAATTCTAGCCAGTGACAATATTAAGTGTGAGGTAGTCTGCAACATGTCATAAGGAATGCTGTGGACTTTAAATCATGCAATGGCCTATTCTGTTGGTAGTTTTTTTCATGTTCAGAAGTGGTACAAAAGTTATCTAATCCCAACTATTTAATATATAGAATGACACTTCTACATCAATTTATTGAGAACCACATGAACAATTTCAATCCCAAAAAAAATAAACAGGAAGGTCTGAGCATGATAATTGAATGCTTTTGAATCAAACCATTTAATGGCTTGCTTCTCTGTCTGTCAAATAAACTCACTAGTGATTGCCAAAATTTCATTTAAGCGTTGAGTGGGCCTGAGTCTTACTGTGACTGGCCAAGCAGAGCCCTGCTTGAGGACCCTTTTTAAAAGCAATACTGTGATGGCAGATTGTGATCTAGTATGATGAGCACTTGGTAAATTGATTAAGTTGCTGTCTTTTGCCCTTCTTCGCAAGTCCTCTTAACTAGAGACTACTCATTCTTGAGGAGATAGACAATACTTGTTGCCCCTTGTAAAGTTGAGAATACCATTAACTATGTTTATGGTTTATATATGTGGATCTCACGATAATGAATCTTTCTTACAATTTCCACTCTCTTCTATTTTAATTCCTTGTAGTAATTTTAGGAATTATGTAGGAGCATAGCTCATAAATCAGGCTTTTTTCTTTTAACGGATGGATATGCGTCTTTGCAATAGTAATTTAGAATTCTTTTCAATTGGTCCAAATTGGAACTAAATACTGATTATCATACATAAGTGAGCATGCAGACAGATGCGACATGCTTATGTTTTTTCTGGCCCAAAAGCTGGATGTACCGTAATGTAATGTAGTAACATGCAGATTTTAGGTAGTCCAAGGCAAGTCCACTTTTGTTTTTCCTTTTTTTTTTATTTTTTTTTAAGATGGCATGTAGATCAATATTTCTGGCTAATTTGCAAGCACGCATCACATAAAAATGCGTGCATGCATACTTTTTCAATGAGAAAACTGTTGATTATTTGCTTCTCATGGTCGCACTATTCAAGGAAAAGGCTTCATGGTGTTTAGATATTCAAAGAAGATGCTATACGTCTAAACTCAATTTTGCTTCTCATGTTTCAACTATTTATGCAAAATGGTTCATAGTGTTAAGATATTCAAAGAGGATGCTAAAGATTTAAACTCTAGACAATTGGAAGGGTGAACCCCATGGCTTTGTCCTGGCAGTTGTATTTATTCTCCTCCTTAGTTAAACTACATTTAGAATATTTAAGGCTTAGCTAACTATAATTTAGGGAAAGCTAGATTCTTTAGTTTTTCTCAAATCATAGTTTTCCAAAAACAGTTTCTAAAAACATTAAACAAAAAAAAAGAAAGAAAAAATCAAAGCCAATTTTGAATAGCATCCCCAGACTCAAAATCCCAAATAGAGCCTGGGTTTAATCTCATTTTTGTGTCTATGCTATTCATATTATGTGGCTATGCATCTTAAGTTCAGACATGCAGATGCAGTCAAATTGTTTTTTCTTATTTTGGTTATGTAAAGAAATTATGATTATGGCTGTAAATTTATTGCTATATGTGCAAATATCATATCATATTCTTTAAATTGCTTTATCGTACTACACGCTTTTTTTCTTTAATCCATGGGATTGATCTTCCCTTCAGAAATCTTATATTGTTATCTTTGAATAGGTAAATAAAGAAATAGTGAAGGTCCAACGAGTGACTGCTCCTGTTGGTCAAATGCAGCTAAAGAGCCTAATTGAAGCTCATGTTGTAAGTTCCCTGAACTAAATGTTATTAGTATGCTGAGACCTCATACAGTCAATCAATCTTGCAGACTTCTAATTATTATTTATAATGTCAAAGTAATTGCATAATCCTAAGAGCTCATTTAACATTTGTGTTGCTGATAGTAGTTCTTGTACTAAAAATTAGGATAAATCTTTTTGGCCGATGGATATAGCTTTTTGCGATAGTCTTCTTATTTAACATTTCGGAAAATGTTTTCAATATGAACTTTTTTCAAAATCAGCTTTAGGTTCATAAAACCCCATTTGCAAAAAGCTATTATCCATAGACTCAAAACTCTTTCTATTTCTTGGTTTAAAAACTGCTGTATCAGCAGTTTGTTTTATTAACTTTAAATGCATCTTTGGTGAAGGAAAAAACTGGTAGCAGTAAAGCTTCTGCTATTCTAAAGGAGTGGGATACATATCTACCACTATTTTGGCAATTGGTTCCACCTAGTGAAGAAGACACTCCAGAAGCTTGTGCAGATTATCAAGCAACAGTTGCAGGGCAAGTGACACTGCAGTCTGCTACCTAGGGATATCAACACAAACTAGCTCCATGACCAGCTCCGAAAACCGAAAAAAATTCGCTGCGAGAACGTGTACAGGTCAAATACAAGATGTTGTGATTCGAGAATTGGAATATTTGAGTAATTATCAGGGAATAAAATCCGAAATGCTTCGGTATTTGGGTGACATAAGGCATCATCATTGGAAAAAAAGACAGCATTCACCTGGAGTACTGAACACCCAGATCAACAAGGATTCAGCTTCCCTGGTGGTAGAGAATTTGTATAGTAATTTGTGACGGAAGATGTAAAATTCAACCGTATATACTGAACACCATTATTAATAAAAAGCACTGGTCATTGCCTGTTTGTTAGTAATAATTAATTTTACATATCCAACAATATTTTATTTATTTGGGTCAAAAGGTAGCTCTCAGTGATGTTTGTTGTAGTGGTATAAATAAGCTATGGATGAGTTTGGAAGGAGAAAGTAATGGACTTTTAAGATTAGGCAACTCGCCACGTCTAGCAGAAAGCCTCTATTGAATATCTGCTAATTGATTTGGTTTAGGTCTAAGAAGGTTAATCTGAATTTTTTGGTATTCTCCATTCCTGTTGGGTAAAACAAAGGATGCTTGAATGCCATTCAACGGTCAAAATTACATTTTGGCCAATTTGAAGACATAAGTTCGCTTGGGCTCCTAAGGGAACCGCCAGTGCGTTACTAAAGCTGCCTAAGGCTGCTAAATTGTTAGAAATTTATGTAATATCAAATTTATTAAGATAGATCCTAATCTCTTACTGTGAAAATTCTTCGCTTGATGAAATTTTTGAGTTTTCACTTCTATACCTCTTTGTTTTTATACTTGATCATTTTTTGAGGGATTTTAAAACCTGTTGCTTAAAGTTTTTGAATTAGAGTGAAATGTCAAGTTCTTGAATCATGCATATACTCTCTCAGAAGGCTTATGAAGAGATTTCTCAAAATCTCATTTCATCCTTTTTTTTCTTTTATTTGAACTTATAATCTCGTGCCTAGTGATTAACATTATTTAAATAATTGTATGCTATATTGTTATTTTGAAAAGATAAATTATTTGCAATTTTATATTGAAATTCACAACAAAAATAGATTGGATAGATTTCTCTTTTTACACTTATTTTTCATTTTATCCATTAGATAGATCATGCATTTAAATTTAAGTTTTCTACATAAAGCTATATATGAATTAAGTATGTTGTTAAACTTTTTATATGTAATGATTTAATAAGTATATGATTTATTATATTATAAATAAATATAAAATATAATTTCGTTAGTAATGAAAATAGTCAATTTAGTTTTTTCAGTTCAGTATCGCTTTCCCAACTTTTAAAAAACTCAAAGAATACTATTTTTAATGATATTTATTCTATAATTCTCTGAGAAAACCTTTGTTCTATCTTTCAATATCTCAATTAAAAATAGTTATATTTATATAAAAAGACAACAAAAAAATAAAGAGATGAAAGATTATTGATTATTTTTGTCGTGCTATTGCAGAGGTCATTAAGCAAATGTAAATTTGAATGTACAAAACTAATAGTAACAGGAAAAACACTCATCATTTACGGAGGCTCAAATGCATGCTGGAAAAATTATGATCTTTTAAGCATGAATGTTTTATTTATTGAATAGAACTCTCGACTTCTTCCTTTATCTGAGGATCATGATGCGGCAGGCAACTTTCAAGCTTCTCAAGGATGGCGAGAAGTTATAATCTGATTTCTCTCAGGTAACTTAGCTACAAATCCATGACTGACTGCGGCAAACAAATAAATACTTTTTGCACGCAAGACCAAAGCATGAAGCTGACTTTACTATTCAAAGTTACATCTAAAAAGAAGATTATGAAAACTAAATAAATGAAAGATCATCCATGAAAATGATGATTATAAGTACATTATTTATGGAAAGGATAATCAATTGCACAAATAAGAAACAGAAAACACAATTTAAAAGTTCAAGAAATTAATCTCGGAAAAAATATATAATAATATCATTCAATTCAACAGCTAGATTTCAAGTTCAAGCTTTTAAAAGATGAAATTTGTTGAATTAGATAAAGTTTTAAAAGATAGGGTTTTAGTTAAATTAGATTAGATTATCAATTATCTTTGCTACATACTGAATTACAAAAATTAATTGTTTTAACTAATAAAACACAAAATATAAGGAAAAAAATTCAAAATTGTATAAAAAAGAAAAATGAAATGTTGAACAATGAGGCTTTCTCTTTATTTTAGCTTTTATATATATAGAGACTCTTAGCAAAATTAGGGATATTTTTTATGAAATACCAGGCAGCTTTTCTGTTATTTTGAATTTATATATTAATTAGTTGTGCATGCATTGCCTAGTTATAAAATTATAAATTAAATTGTTATTATAATATTAAAATTACATAATTTTATGAACCGACGCGTGAGAAGAACTTTCGAATTTGAATTCGATTTTCACTAACCGTAGAGTCCCGATGGTCCTAAGAATAACGGGTCTAAACACCGGTGTTTTACGCCAAAATCAAGTCAAGTTCTTCTTTTTAACAACAAACGTGAACAAATTTAAAAGTTCAAAAAAACAAAAGAAGAAAATGAAAATGAAAATAAAAATGAACAATTAACGTACTAAAAATTAAACCGTAAAAGCTTGAATCAACTTAGTTATCTATCTATCTCTATACAATTCTCCAATTACAAGAAACAGTCTTTCCAACGTACCAAAAAAGAAAAAAAAACACGAAATATGTTTCATAAATTCAATGAACATTTAGAAAAGAATCAGAAATATACAAAAACTCTTTTCTTTTATATCATATGCAATCTTCTTTTTAACTGCAATATCAATAAAGAAAGAACAAAACAGAGATCATTCAGTACATCCAATGCATAGTTAAACCTTCCTACGATTACGACTGACAAGTGCCACGATACCTGGAGTCGATAATAGAAGTTCAGAGGGAGAGAGTCCTGTCAAGAGAGTAGAGCGTGAGGTTAGGTGTTTGGGAAGAGAAAAATGCCAAGAAAATGAGAAAGAACATAAGAAAAACTGGTAGAAAGAGAAGTATTAAAGGTGGAGGTGGTAAAGGAGGCAACACCAATGGTAAAACAAGAAGCAACATTGTTAAAACAGACATAAAAAGGATAGAAGCAAAGGTAAACATATATAAAAACTCTCCTAAAGGGCAACCCAACAGATATATTTGGATTCTAAAATTGAAATTCTGGTGAGAATCTGTAAAATGGTATAGTATTACTATATCAGCTGTATATATATATATATATATAGAGAGAGAGAGAGAGAGAGAGAGAGAGTGACAGAGCAGATTAAAGTCAAAGGTACTTAGGGTTTGGAAGCATTAAATGTCCAATTAATATTCTTAATTTTGCACCTTGCTATGGCTAATTACTGACCAATTAGTTTCAAACTTTATTTCGTGTCTTGGTTCAGTTAACCTGTAACGTACGCTGCTTCTATATTTACAACATGTGGTGGCTGCAATTTCGTAAATGCTTTTCTCTCTCTCTCTATCTATATATATCACAATTAATTTCTCTTTATTGAGATTATAACTATAGAAATAAACAGTGAGATTTCCAACTTCTACATATTCAACTATTAGACTAATTGAAACTTAGTGTTGTTTTCATTTTTGTGTGTGTATGTATATATATTATGGGCCGAATTGATATTTAAATATAAAATTTATATTAAATCTTTGACTTTAAAGATAAAATATTTTGAGAATATACTTTATTTTTAGTAATTCAATCATTTATTGATTAAAAAAATAAAATTTAATTTGATCTTGTGAAATTTACCTTAGAAGATTTTATGCATTTATTTAGGAAATTTCGCACAAATTGCGTGAGAGTCCAAAATTCAGTTGTGATATTAAATTATTAGTAAATGCAACGCACAAAAAGCACCAAAATAGCCGGAAGCCATAAAATTTTAAAGGGAAGGCCACACGTGTCCCTTGTTTTAAATGTGGCCGGAGCCTACACTTCCAAACGTGAAAATGAAAATTGCGCCTCCATATCCGTTCATGCATGTCTTTCAGGAGGGAAACATTTTCACCGCATCATTCTCGGCAATTTGCAAACATTAAATTAATTTCCACATTTCTCCTTTTTTTCAGTGAAATTAACCCACTAATCTCGTTTCGGTTTGATAGGTAATGAATATCCGAATATGTGGGTATTTCTTTTTATATATATATATATATATATATATATATATAAATACAAAATTAGATTTATTGAAAACATTTGTTATTGTATGGCTATAAATAGAAAAACATGAGGTGGGTAAGGAGAGCAATTGCCCCTCTAACCTCCTCCAATAAATTGAAGTTATTGCACATTTGCTTACCTTATTCATGAATGAAACCATTCTACTTCACATTTTCCATTTCAGTGAAAGCCCAAATCAGGTTGGCGCCCACCTTCTCGAATTTTATTATTATATATAAATATTTATTAATAATGGAAAAAAACATAAAACATTAATAAAAGTAGCAAATTAAATCTCTATCCATATCGTAAATTCCATTCGAATCCATCGTTCCAACTTAATTTACAATTTCTCCAAATTTCTATTTAGTTCGAAATAGCTCAGACGTAACAATAGCTCGAACCTTTAGTCATTTCTGTAATTAAAAGGAAACCAGAAAAAAAAGAAAGATTTTGTAACAAAAGATACAAAGCTGATGCTAGATTTTCTTCTTAAAAGGGTTGATATTATGGTAGGGTTGGGGCAAGAAGGGGGTCACTGTCCCTCCAACCTTTAATGAATTTCAGTAGGTACACTCACCTTATTCATGAACGGACACATTCTACTTTGAAACACACCAGAAAGCAAAAACTTTCTAATATTTGTTTAAACTGAGAAGTTTCTCATATTCACAATCACGTGCTAAGAAACAAGGAAAAAAGAACACAAACTAATAAATACAATTTGAATTCTTTTTCGGGCTTAATCCTTTTCGAACCGTAAAAACGTAAAAATTTTTTATTCTCGAAGATCGAACTTGTATTTTCAGATTTATAAAAATTGAGTTTGCTTACCATCTCAATCAGTATCGTGGCAATTATACATAAATATTTTTAGCAACAAGAATAGTAAGATGTCTCTTCTTTCAAATTTATATTCAGATCTTCTTAAAATAAAAGACTTAATATAACATTAATTCTTCTGGAGAGCATTAAATTAATTCATCAACCGTTAAAATTGAGTCCCTATCCCATTCAAATTGACAAAGAGATGGTGGTATCATGGCAATTTCTGACTTCACTCCTGTCATTTAATGTTTTATTTAACCTTATTCGAGTACGAATTAATAAAATTTAAAGAAGTAATTTTTCATATTTGAATTTTTTTTTGGTAAAATAAATAATTAATATTATCAGCAACTTGAATTCAAATTAGTGAAATGCACTGGGCTAGTATCGTCAACATATATATATGCAATAAGAACAGATTCTCCTATTTGAACACACCTATCAAATAAGTGAAAATGGAAATTCTTATAATAAAGACAACTCCAATTCAAAATCTGTCTTCATATTTTTATTAAAAAAAAAAAAATTAGACTACATGTACTTTCTTAGAAACCCTAATTAGGGTTTTTGGATTTGACCCCAGAATGGACATAAATTTATTATAAAATAAGGATTTTAACAAATCATTCATGTGAATTAACGTTAGATGTTGGATAATTGGACATCATTAATTTGGGACAACCAGAGTTTGATAATTTGCTCTTTCGCTGTAACTAGAAAATGAAAATACCATATTTTCTTATGTTTCATGATCCCTTCTAACGAGCAAATTTGGGTTGGTTTCAATTAAAATCACTGAAAATCATGCTCTCTCTAGAAAAATGAGGTCATGTTACCCCTTTCATACTACATAAATTTCAAAATAAGAATGTTAGAGAAGAGATTTCCGAAAGCAATTTTAAATAACTCAAAGGATGTATAGTTTATGACCCTCAAACCAATGCCAATGATACTAAAAAACACACAAGTTTCTTCCATGCTACTTGTCTATCAATATACTACCTACATGGTACTTCTCCATAACTTTCCCCAGAATCAATTGACTTGTCTGATACTCTTACAATAGATTTGTCCTTCAAATCACTACCAATCTCAGTAGCCTTGAACAAATCACCAGAACTCATAAAAGACTTGTAGTGAAAACAAAGTAATTTGAATATCTATTCTCTTATAAAAATTGGGTACATGGCACAGTCCACAGAAAGGGAGTTCCCTAGCCAGAAGAAAACTGATTGGCAAACGCCAAATTGCGGCATCTATTATACACAAAAAAAAAAAAAAAATCTGATTTGACAGTAGATGAGCAGCATTCCACCTCTGTTCGGGCATTGATACCCATTGTTTCACGGTTGCAAGGTTTGACTTGTTCTCTGTGCAGAGGAATAGTAGTGAGATTCAAGATCTTTAAGGCTAGCAGCAGCCTCCTCCCCAATTCTAGCTAACATACCGTCTGTTTTTTCTGCTAGTTGGTTAAACTCGACTATTCTTTGGTCTACATGGTCATTAAGAGATGCAAACCCTGAAAAAATTGCAGTCTGCTTAAGCTCTGACACCAACTTGAGCAAAGAGTCAGCCGCTTGAACCTGTTTTGGAAGAATCATTAAAGATAAATGACCTAACAACTGTAGAAAGTATTCAGGAATGATAAATGTAGTAGTTTAAGAAAGTTTGGCTTCAACTCACAATCTAATTTACATGCTTATTAATTTAAGATGTAAAGTCCTAAACTTCCAATCAAGAACAATACTACTCTCGAAATGAAACTTTTACATGAGAGAAGAAAATTAATCACAACAGGCCTTTTATGTAATGCCAAATCCATCTTTACATCCTCAAATATGTTTACTTTCTTAAATCCAACAAAAATCTTATGAAGGTCAATCAAATAAAACTTCAATTTTGATAAAGATTTACACCCAATCCTCGAATATGCTACATGGTTTGTCATGGTTTCTGGTGTGTGCGCACACAAGCGTGAGAGACAGAGAGAGAGAGAGAGCTCCTACCATTCTAGCCGCACGCATTTCCATCATGAAAGCCTCTTGTGAATTTCTAACTGGTAGCTCATTGACCTGCAATCAACAGCATGCTTTTATGTAAATTTCACCAATATAAATGCCTATATGCTAGTGCAAGATTTTGTTTAATCCCAGGAAAATATTTTCCGCAAAACAAATGGGGCTTAAGTCACACAAAAAATAAACCCATTTTTTACAATTTAAGGTCAGCAAGTGAAATGTGCCCATGAACAAGCATACAAGATTAAGAGCCCCCAATTGATTTAAGCTCATTTCTCAATGATTAGGAATGAATCATTCACAGATTAAACAAGATAGGGAGGCACAGATGGATTGGAATCAAAAGATTTTAGTAGTAGAAAACCAAAATATCCTAGCAAGAAGCAGTACAAAAGCAACATTAATTCATTGAAAAAACAAAAGAGAAGACGTCTTCATTCTGTATTCAAAATAAGCAAAGGAATGAAAAAGAAAAGGAAATTAACAGTGTCATGAAGCAATTAGAGAGGTTCAGAAAGAAAAGAACAAAAGCAAAGAATAAAAGGATACCCTAGCAACATTGACAAGGTGTGTGAAATTGTCAACGATGTTGGCAATATCTGTTTCCACCCTCTGCATCAAGGATTTCTGCTTCTGTGCAGCTGCCGCAGCTGCTGCTGCTGTTGGCCCGCTTCCCACTCCAGCAACCCCAGCTCCTGCTACTCCACCTTTATTCATTATCACCCAAAAAACCACTCTGGACCAAAATCCATCAAGTTAAAAGGAGACAAGAGAAACCAAGTTTCATTTATAAAGAACTTTAGGCCCATAAGAGGTAAAAAGAAATAAACCAAACTGGCCAAGACCAAAAACCAGCAACAATTTGGTAATGCAAAAATTAATAACGCACAGCCCTTTTCTTCGTGTTAATTAAAGATAATTTAATATTCTGGCTTATAAATTATTTATTGGGAACCATAGTCCATATCATATGGTTATAGGCAGATCATAAGAATGCATCATAGCATTTTCCAACTCAATCAATAGTGAAAATGCTAGTAGGCTACAGGAGATGAACAATTGCATCCTTGGTACAAATGAAATCCTACATTTGTAAGAAAGCAGCAAACGACTTCAAAGAACAAAAAACAATAAGGCTCAAATATAGGAGAACAGATGAGGAATAAACGCATGCATTAAATGAACCAGACACAGATGAACGACTGATATATTAATAAGATTTGCAATTGATGTTCACTCAAAATGAATAGGAAAAACAAAAGATATAATTCTAAGAAAAGAAATAAATAATTCCTCAGATTGCACATGACTATGCCATGTATTCCCATTTGCCCTAGACTTCCATTTGTCCTCTCGAATTAGTAGTTCCCCCTATTACAGTTCAGATATTAAACTCCTCTCATTCAAGTCCAACCCTAAGAATGTTGATTAATGAGACTGCCTTAACTTGCTCTCCATTCCAAACCACAAGTTAACCAATGAATGTAATACTATGCACTTGGACGATCTATAGGAAGGAATAAGAATAAGTCAAAGGACCATAAATCAACACACACAGACACACACACAAAAATAAGAATTCTAGTTTCTAGTTCCAACCAAAGTTTCTAAGGTTCTGTCAAAAATTCGGGAGAATCTCTCTTAAAAACTGGACTATCCACTTGTTAAATTCACAGAAATCAACATGTAAAAGCCCATTGCCCATCCATCGGGCTAATCAATCTCATTAAGAATCACATGCACACTTGTTTAGTCCCACCCTCTATTTCATTCATGCTAAACACTATTATCCTTAGCCAATATCATTTATCACATTTTACAACCAAGAACCAGGTATTCAATTTTACTTCAATCATCTACATTTAATTTAAGTAGTAACTACCTGCTTTATTTATATATATTAAGTTCTAAATTAAGCACTACAGTCATATGCTGAAATCAAAATTATGCTTTACATACACCCTTAAGTTAACTATTTCATATCTCAACAACTTAAACCACGACAGTTTTTTCTTTAAAAAAAAATTCCAGATTGAATCTTTATCTAATAGGACTTCAACTAGTGGTTACTAATTGGTATGTATATGAAATAAATCATCTAGTCAAGACCTCGCTTTAACTCATGTTGCCGCAATCCCCTTCCATGGCTGCTGCCAACATAAGGAATTCTCAAATTTCTCGCCAATATTTACAATATGTTTATCAATTTGATCCTTACTTGGTAGAGAAGTCATTTATAATCTCAATTCTACCTATATTTAGCAACAACCCGAAATTATATCGCAAGAAGAGTAACTAAGGATTCCGAAATTTTCATAATTTCACAAAAATTTCTGAACTAAGTGCAGTGACTAGTAAGAAATGAAGAAAGAATTCAAATTCATTGTTGTTTTCGTAAAATAATCGCTAATTGTAGCCCAGTCCCAAAATTTTAAACAGAAACAGTAGTCTTGAATCACTAGTTTTAAAATTTAACAATTTCTTGAACAAAGCTGGCAATTTTTTAAGGAAAATGAATCGTTAAACTAAAGGAAAGATTTCTAACTCACCTAGTCAAGCCGAGTCGTCAGAAACGGCAAGGAATTTGCTGGAGATCAAACTGCCTCGATTCTCTCTCTCTCCCGGCAAGCCTAGGAATAGAGGAACTCAAAGCTAAGCTAAGAAGGGAAGGTCTTGGTCGCTACCTTGGTGGCTGGTGGCTCTGACGGCAAGTTTTAGCCGGAAACAGAGGGGATATTCGGCTGGGATGTAAACGATTCGCAGCTTCGCTAGAAAGGAGAGGAGAGGGGTTTTCTTCTTTTTGGGTCACATCTGGTCCGATTCAAGCTTTTCAACTAATGATTCTGATTCTGATTCGATTTAGTTAGAAGTTTCTACTTTCTACCAGTTCCTTCGTTTTAGGTTCTTGGGTTTGATTTCATAACGGTTTAATTCAATTATACAAAATGATAAAATAAAATAAATTTATGAGGAAAAAGGAGACTATAATTTAAATTAAGGAAAAAGCTAAGTAACGGGACGGGACTCTTAAAATGATATTAAAAATGAGATTCATATATAATTTATATTTGTGATTGCACATGTGGATTTCACTTTTAATATTATTTTAAAACTCTTATCGCCATCTAGTCGTGCCCTTAAATTAATTAAAACTACTAAAATTACTAAAACCCAACAAAAATTCACTATTCACAGTTATATCAGGAAAGTTGCTAAGAATGAAGCTCAGAATGGAGCTAGTGCAGCTAAGAATTAGACCTGAGAGACGAGGGATACTGCAGCTAATGCCAAGATGGCGTAGCTAGTAGCCTGTGCTCTTGTTGGCGGTTAAGCCGGGAAGCAGACAGTGAATTGCCATTTAAACTATTATCTTTTTATTATATTTCATTTTTACCCTCTCTAAATATTTCTGACTTATTATTAATTATATTTTATGATGTATCCAATAAATATAAACTATTAATAGTTGATTTTCTTCTTTTATAGTGTTGCAAGAGTATATATGAATATGATAGTCATTGTACCAAAGAAAATAAATTTTAAACTTCTTAATTATTATTTTCTATTGAATATTTTAATTTTTTTTTCACTTTTAAGTAATTTTTTTTACTAAAATTAAAAGATTCATGAGCAATTTATTAAGATAATTGGTAAATTATTAAAAACTTATATCACTTGATAAATAAAATTTGAGAAATTTAGGACTCCAAAGATTAGTTTACATTTTTCATAGCAAAAGATAAAAAAAAAAAAAAACAAAGTGTAAATTTTTCATTTTTCTTAAAAAATTATCTGATATTAAAAATATAAATAAAATTTAGAACATAATATTTTCAGGATAATTTTTTTTATCCTAATACAATTATAAATTTATTTTAGATATATTAAAAATATAATTTTATATTTATTAATAGAATAAGTTTTCTATTAGTAAAATAGATTTTTTTTTTAAATGAAGAAATGCAATGTTATATGAATAAAATATTTTTTAAAAATATAAATAAAATTAGATATTGAATAAATAAAAATACAGTAGCAAACCCACAACACAGTGTAAGTTAAAGAACGGTTCCATTGAACCATCTCAAAATAGCTAACAACGTTAAATGTATGCTATTTTTCAAAGAATCGAAGATACAAATCTTGGAGCCTACAATTAGTTACAAAATAGAAAATGATGCAACGCAGGTGGACGTGGGCGTCGCATTTTCTTTTCTTTGTCCAAGATTCATTCTTATTCGTAAAGAATAAGATTAAGAATGTCTTATATCTCGTCGGAGTTGCACCGGAATCCATGTCCATTTTCCAAAACAACTCATAACCTACCTGAGAGGCCGCCACAACAACTTCTTACTTACCCATAAGTGATTCACATTTAGGTAGGTGCAACCAAAGTTTCTAAACGAAACCAAACCAACTAAGTTTTTTGTTTTGGTTTTTCATCCATCCACTCCCAATTGGTTCCATGGAATCCAATATATTCTTGTAGCTCCTATCAATTCCTATGAGTTCATTTCGTTTTTTTTTTTTAACCGATTCCAGTTTCGGAATTAATTACTATTATAATTCTCACCCGAAATCATATCTATTATTTAGTATGATCCTTGCATATTTTAAACTTTAGTCACCTCTATCATTACACAATGAATGGATGGTTCTGATTTAGTTAACTAGTAATTTTGGACCAGTGAGTTTTGATAGATACCTTTAAACGACAATGCTAGTAAAATAGACATGACACCTTAAAATGACGTTCCTATATTGCATTTTCTGTACTTGGAAAATGATACTTAAAGATACTTCTCTCAATAGAAAGATTATTCTTTACTAAATTGATAAGAAAGCTTTCCTCAAATTTCAAAGATTTCAGTTACCCTTGTTTGCGTGACAAGAAAATCTTTTCTCTCTCATGTAGTCAATTGACTTATACACGCAAGCAGTGAACAAAGGGTAACCTAAATATTTATTTGTTGAAATTAATAATTAATTCTTTTATACGTTTCTTTTCACTAAAAAGAGATTCGTACATGTAAAAATTGATAGAAACATTGTATGTTTCTTTTTATCATTTGAAATTATATTTCTTTTTCTTTCTTACGAATATTTTTGTACTTTTAATGAATATGAGGTTAGTCTTATTTTGAAGGTTAAGGATTATGAAAAATTTAAAATTTTTAAAAACGTAATCTTTATTATTACTCGTTAATTTTGATATAAAATAATGTTGAATATAAAAAATTTTCTCTTACAATATAATTTTTGATACTTAACAATCATGAGACATTATTACAAAGATATGATGAAATACAAAAATTAGATGCCCATTTTCATGAAGTGCATAGATTTGTTGGCTTACATACGAAAACCCTTTCTATGCCTATCCTTCTAATTATTGAAAGATGTACCTTACTTTATAAAAGAAAAGTGGAGCCTCCAAAATGGAAAACAGGATGTGGTTTGGAAATTATCTCAAAAGAATTTTACTCTTTTTACAAAATTCTCACCTTTTTCTGTTTTATCTTCCATTTTTCTTTTTATATTATCCCAACTTGCCTCTTCTCCCGCAGAATAAGCAGCAAGTTGGAGAATCTTTCACCGGGTATTATTTTTGATTCATAGCTCCTTTGCCCCTGGTTTTCTTATTCTATGCAACAAATGGTGATAATTTGTTCTATACCTCTACTTTTCCTTTTTAATACACCGGTTGTAGATTCCAATAACATAATTTAAATTTTTGGCTTCGTCTTGAAATAAATCAATCATGTTTCAGTTCTGTCCAAAAACCAGATTGTAAGAAAATGTTAGAAATATGGAGCCTTAACAATGATTAAGTCCTGAACCAGATTAGGCGGCTCCTAATAATAAGGTTTGAATACCGGTCCTTTACAAAAGAAAAATATTAAAAATAAATCTATTCAAACGAGCAATTGATAATCATAATATTCAAGACTTAGTTTGAAAATGAACAACAAGACATAATTTAGTGACAAGAGATTTGAATCTCCGTCCCTCAATCCTAAAAAGAAAGGACTTAGTTTCAAAATCGAGCAAAATCAATGTTTTATAATTATTATAAGGAATGATATATGAAATTATTGGCTTTTGATGATGCATTGCTGAAACAAACATACGGAATTCGAACTTAAACATATTATTATATTGTAAATAAACATAATGTTAGAGTTCTTGACTAATCCACAACATCTGCCATCAGATTGTATATACACTTAGTGCTATACTATTCTTAAGGATTCTTTACTGTCCGATTATATACATTCTATGCGAACAAAAATTCCCATGGAAATTGAAAGGAAAAGAAAGGAGTGGTAATAAAAATGAAAAAGAAGAAAAAGTCTACCTCTCTATCTATGGAAGAAGAAAAAGAAAAGTCCACCTCTTTACATACTCTCAGGAAATTTAACACCTACCTTTACTCCTCAGACAATCTTATTCATTAACAGACATTCTAAAAGAAAGCAAAAATTACATTAAATTACTATAAAACATATACCCACTAAATGAGAAGGAAAAAAGAAAGAAAAATCAAAGTGAAAGCTCTGGAACTTGAGATGGCGTGAAGGCCATGAAAACAAGAAGGGACAGGATCAAGACCGGTACAAGAAGAACAATCCCCGGCGGCGGAGGCAACGGTGGTAAAATTAGAGGAAGAACAAGAAGCGACACCGTGACGACAACCATGATAATGATCGAGTTTGAGTGATTACACCTTGTCATGACTCATGACGAGTCAAGTTCATAGGCTAGCTTTCTCATTGGTCTACAGATTGAAATGTTCAACAGAGAGAGAGAGAGAGAAAAAGAACTTACATGAGAATGGTGGAGAAGACGAAAGATGCATTAATTTGAAGTCTGAGAATTAGCAGGTTAGATTTATGGGTAGCTAGGACAGGCAGTTAATGACTAAATATGAGTTTACTTTGTAAGTGTATGTCTTGATTCAACTAATCTCAATTTACGATTATCAAATTTTGTACTTATAGTTTCATTAAGTGATCTAACTTTTGCATTTAGTTTTATTAAGATACTTAATTTTAGTAATTAAATTTTAATTTTTTGGTTCAGTGAAGGTCATCCATTGTAATTCAAAGATCAAATTAATGATAGCATGAACACTAAAAAAAATTTCTAGAAAAAAAGAAAATTGTTATAAATGAGTAATATAGGAAAGAAAGGAAGAAAAGATTACAAAATATAATTGATAGAACGACCTTTTTTTTTTTTCAAAAAAGCTTATTTCATTTAGTTGAATACAAGGGTAAAGTCAGACTCTGAAATTAGGGATCAAAGAATATTTTTTTTTTTAAATTGAAGGGGTCAAAAATTTTTATATGTATTTGCGACTTCTAATTGCATGCATGTTTGTAAATCATGCATCACCAAAACGACATGAAACACACACACATATGTATACATTGTTCTGGGGAAAATTTTAATATTTATAGTCTATATTTGACGAAAACGACAGGACTTTGTGGTAAAATACATGTATTTGCAGTATATATACTGAGTATGTGCTGGATGTTGATGCACGTCAGAGAACCATTGGATCAAAGCTGAGAAGAGCTCAGAGTTGTTAATGAGAGCTGACCTGACATTGACATTCCTTCTGGTGAATTGTTGGTTTCAGTAGGTTGTCCATTTTAGTGATTTATAGTTAAGATTTGTTTTTGCCTTCCCAACAATTTTATGGTTACAAATAATAAATTCAATTATATATAAATATATTCCTTAAATATCAATTCTTAAATAAACAAATATGACTTGATTTCTTCATTGCATATAATGCACCTTCTTTCTTTGATTGGGAAATTCGTACAAGTTTGTAACTTTTACATTATTTCCTCTTTTGGTCAAATATATGAATTTATGAGTAATTGAGGAAAGTTTTCAATGCATTAGCCGTATATATTGTTTTCTTATTACATATATATAGATGTTGAATGCACCAAGTAATTCCTGAAATATTAAAAAACAGTTTGTTTTTTTCTTTTTCTGACGAAAAAAAGAATTTGCATAGTGTTTCGTATACCTAATGTAAATAGATCATTTACTTTTTTTTACAAGAAAAAAACATAAATTTCTTAGAGAGCTGTGGGCCCTTAGGTCTCTACATACCTCCACCCTGCCTATGCTTTATATATAAAATCACACACTTTGTGTGTCAACAACTACATATGCATGTATGTTCCCTTATCTTGAAACGAACACAGCCACACTGTTACATTTATTTAATATCTGTTTTACGATACACGGTAAATTCAATTAATCTCCATTCATCTTTTGAGGTAAAGGGATTGACCCGAAGAGTTTATATTGTCAAAAATCGAATGTATGACATAAGTAATAATGATATCCATAAAAGAGAGAAACACGTAAAATTGTTATCTTATATTGGTTTGGAATGGGCTCGTTATTCAAAACATAAAATTTGGATAATCGTCATCTTCTAGGTTGCATGGACTCAGAGATGGGACACGACACAGATAAGGGAGATGTAAATTTTTATAAAAATAGGACGCGACATGCTGAGAATACGTTATACTAAAAAACATAGTTTATTAAGAAATTAAATATATAAATAGTTATTCATAAATTTAAAATAAAAAAATACTTAAATTTCTACTTTAACATCGTCAGTTAAATCCTCAATAATAACATCATCATTAAGGATCATCGCTTTCATCTCTGGCTCATCTAGAGATAAATTGACAATTTTCAAAATTTTAATATCTTTAAAAGAATCAAATTGATCTCATGTAACGTTCCATATTTTTGTTTGTTCAATATAATATTGTGAGCTTCTTCTTGATAAAAAGTCGAAGATTAGTATGAACAAAAATCAAATATTGAGCACGTTTTGGTTTTGATTTTCAACATCTTCAATAAACCTTTGTTTACATTTAATAATAAAATTATAAACCTCATATAATGATTTAGGGTTTTTTTCTTCTTATATGCGTTGTAATTTTTTATTTTAAATATATAAATTAATCTAATTTATATTTATGGCCTCAATTTAAAATTTTTGTTAACAAATCTGTCTAAAAGCTTTACAAAAATTTTCTAAGTGTCTTTTAAGTATCCTAAAAGTATTTGATATTAATAAAATTTAAAAAAAAATAGTCGGACACGCTTTTTAAAATTTCCGACATGTGTTCAGAAAAAAGAGTGTTGGTATTTGACACAGGTACACTAGACTTTTTAAGGTGTCATAGTATCATAGCTCCTCTTTGAGAGCTAGCTTTCAGGAACTAAGTTAGGTCTGGCATAACAAGAAAACTAGAAGAGTCTACACATTTTGTCCATAAGACTAGGATTAAGTGTTGGCTTCTTTAGCCAATTTAGCAGCAGGAATCAGGTCGTTCTTCTAGTGTGATTCAGGTACGTTTTCTCTTCAACTTTGCATCAATTTTTTTTTTTTTGTTAATTCTCATTATATTCTCAATCATGTTTGATTCATTTGAAAATGTTTCTCTTTTTTATGAAAAAAAAAAAAAGAAAAGCTGCTTAAATTAAGAGACATTTTTTTTCTGAAAAGAAAAATTAGGGTTAATGGAATGACAGAAGCAAGTTGATGTTCATATATAGTGTATGATGGCAGCTGTATTTGTAATGAATGAATCACAAGTGGCTATGGGTCACTGTCAAACTCCACTGTCTGGGTTCAACCAACCTTAATGTCTATGGTATTAGAATTTCGGCTATGGGGAATTATCATATGCGAAGATGCCAAAAAGATAGGTATTTTTTTAATTGAAAAAATTTGAAATCACAAGAATGAAGATAGTTTGATCTAATGATTGAAGCGTATTAGATTTTATCCTAGTGATCGCAAAATCAAGATTTAGAGTCAGCATCTTGGAGGGTTTTTAAATATAATAGCTCTCGGCCGAAAGAAATTAGTCTTTCATCTTTCCGTTAAATGTAATATCATTTTACGATCCTAGTTGCAAGACACACAAGATTTGAATTCCATATCTTAATTATAAAATTTCAACATGGGATTAATTAATATAGACTTCAACATTCCAAATTAAATTATATCAAATAATTTTTGAGTGCAAGATCTCGTACCTAACCTTATCACTAAATAAAAAGCAACTGGGAAATTCATGAAGGAGGCACATTTCAATGTATTCCATGCATTCTAGAATGAAAAAAAAAAAAAAGAAAAAGCACATTTAGGATTCATGAATTTGAAAATTTTAATTGATTAATAGGAAATAATTTAATTCAGAGTATTATAATTTGATATTTTATTTTTTTAGTCTAAATAAAACTATGAGATGTTTATATATGAGACGCTATAGAGTCCAGTCCAGGTTTCAGTTTGCTCTCTAGGTCATAGTTGGACATAGTGAGACTGTATAGGGGTTGACCCTTCGTAGTAGTGAATATGACACATGACAATGAAAACTACAATTAGAGCATTAGTTGTACACAATACACATCTTTGAAGTTTTGCGTGACAGGTTGGTGATGATGGATAATAACAAATTATATGTTTGATGTCTGACCGAGTTGCGTATGCGCACACAAATATACATGCATTATGAAAATTTATAACAAGTCATTACGCTTTATTTTAGGGCCCTGGGCTCCTCGTGCTGTTTGGGATTTCACGTTTTATTTCACTCCCTTAAAGAATCCTTTTGATTTTATTTTATTAATATGATAAGAACTAGATTCATTCTTTCTTTTTCATCCTTTTGATTTATAAGTCACCAGTTTCCTGAGTAGGTTTTTTTTTAACTTCAAGGGAGAGTATGCATGCATCTTAGTTAAGCCCCACAGAAAATAAACATCGAACATCGAAAGAATTTGCCATTTACACAATCAATTTCAAAATGGGGGGTTGAATATTTGCTGCCACAAAATTGGAAGCCATGCCAACGACTTGGCGCCAACAAAAAAGCAGGGTACGATATTTGAAACATAAGAATGGATGAATGTTTGTGGGTCAAACTAAAATATTAAGACAGTGACGGCTCTGATAACTACTGAATGAATATATTATATATAATGACAAAAAAATATAATGGATAATGACTCTTTCCTCCACAATGCAATGCATCGGCCCCCCTCTCTTTCAATCCTATTTCTCCGGACAAAGTTTCAGTATAATGATTAAACGGAGGAAATGACTTTGCCCATTTTATGTCGTTTTCACTCAACTTTTTATTTTAATAGTTAAATATGGTAGTCTTTTTTAATTTATATACTCTCTTCAATGTTAATCCCATTTAGAAATTAATTATTTTTATTTTAACTATATTTTTCAACTTAGAATCACCATGATCTTCTATTTAAAAGTAAATTTGAGCCATTTGATCGTAGCACAGAAACACGTATATAAATTATAAATTAAAAAGAAAAAAAGATTTTATATATACATGCGTATCATGCAATTCTATTTACTTCACTTCCTTACAGAACATTAAATCATTGATAAGATTACCGGAATGTACAGGGTGAGTGACAAATGAAAAGCTTGAATGTGTCGCCACATAAAGAGATCCCACAGGAAGACAGAAACAAACAAAAATAGAACGACAAGATGTAAAACGACAAGGTGCATGCTCCTTGTTGGGTTATATATGGTGTTCTATTTTCATCAAACATTTTCATTACCATATTCATCATATCATAGGGTCAATCTTGCACTTTAAATTCTTTTTCTTTTTATCTTGTCAAGAGATTTTTAATGATAAAATTATCTTTTCTAATTCTTTTTTTTTAGGTATTATTCTTTAAATATGAGATTGGAAAATATCTACATTTATAAAATTCAGATTCGGACGTAATTATATGATAAAATGATAATATCATATCAACGAATGCGTTAAAATAACAGTTCAATAAAAATATAAGACATTTATCAAATTTTTTGTTTTAAAGTTTATTTGCCATTATTTTTTATCTGACAACTAAAAAATTTTTTGCAATAGTAATTTAAAGATACTTTTTGAAAATATAATTCATTAATAATATTATTAAGAATTACAAATATTCATATAAACTATACATAGAAATTTACTACTAATAGCTAACAGAATTTGTTGATTTTTTAACAAACTAAAAGAATTCATATTATTTTAAATAATAAAAATATAATTAAAAAATATAATATTGAAATTTTTCGCTTAGAGTTAATCTTTATAAGAAAATATAAATTTACGGCGTAGTCAGTTGTAATTGACAAAAACTATAGCATGGCATTTCTAAGATTATTTATTTATTTATTGCAGAAAAGTATCAGAAGATATTTTTGCAAACAACACCATATGTATAGACACATCATATAAATTGGAGAAAGAAAAAAAAGGGAAAAAGCAATAACGATAAAAGCAAACAACAGTGCAATTAATGGATGAAGAAGGAATTTTTAGATTGATATATTCATGACAATTTAAAAAATGCTAAATTTTTTTAAAAAATTTAGTTGATTCCATCTATAGATTAATTAATTTATTTTCAGATATTGAAGCTCTTAAATTTCAAATTCAAATCTCTAATTAAAAATAAATTAACAGAAAAAAGAGTAATCCGTCAAATAAAACAGTTGGATCAATGAAAATAAATTATCTTCAGACAAACTTTTTACATACATCCGAAATCTGAAATAATCATCAGTCAAAGAATTTGTAAGAATACTATTTACATTTGAATATGAAAATAAAAAAAGAAACAGAGAAAATTTGTCAGTTGTGCAAACAAATTCCATGCTATGAAATCCATCATTTAGATACCCTGAGATGACGACAGTGGGTTAAGTTTTGTTATTCTTGATATATATATATATATGGATGGACAGGTAGCCTTATGTGTCTTTCCTTCCAAATTCAGTGCATCAACCTTTCTCTCCTTTTGACAAACGACAGGATGGTTGTCAAGCCAAATGGGCATTTTAGAAATGAAAATAACTAAAAAAAAAAAACTTTAGCTTTGTATTTTTTTATATATATTTTTTTATTATTGAGTAACTCCAAAGTTGATATGAATATTTAGTTTTAATCAAATTGAAAAATTGTTTGATCTGGCAATAGCATTAATGTAATAATCACACTCCCTTTGTTCCGGCTGACAAACCAAATCTAGAGCTCAATCCAGCTGTGACTCCATACCTATATATATTCTACTCCATTTGACTTTCTTAATTAAGCATTAATGCAGATCTGTTATTAGCTAATCCCATTCATTTTATTAATTAATTCATTTTTCAAAAGGCGGCATCGAATGAAAATGGAATACATCAAACTAAAAATACTATTTCAAGATTTTTTTTAAAATATTGAAAAATAGGGAATTCGAATAAACAATACTAGATTAAGATATTTGCAATCAGGGAAATGCTAAACGACGGAAATCCCGTCATGACGAGAATATTAAAATAATATTAAAATTAAATCTCATATGTATTTTATAATATTAAAAATAAAACCCATATATATCTTACTATTGTAATTATATATATAGATATCACTTTTAATATTATTTTAATACTTCCGTCATAACGGGACTCTAGTCACCTAGCCGTGTCTTTGTAATTATTCATTAAAATAGAAATCAGACGACACAGGGCAATTTATAATTGAAGCGTTTGGCTTTTTAAAGTAAGGAATGAAGGATCCGAAATGAACGTACGTAGCCACGCGCACACGTGAGAGAAGGTTAAGGTCGGTGCTTACACAGTCACCTTCGATTGTTTCTCATCGTCCACAAGGATTGTATAGAGTTACGCTCTAATGCTACTGGTAAAAACACTTGTCTATTTAAAAAATCTGAACCTATTGCTCGTGGGTTCAAACGATATAAGCCACTTCCACTTTTTTTTTAGATACAATTTATTATTAGTTAGTTAATTAATATCCTAAGTTTTTATTTATTTTCACTAAATGCTGTCACTGCCTTCTTGAAATTATCAGAATGAATATCCCAAATCAAACCAAGAAAGAAAATATTATCAAAATGATAATGCATATCTCTCTTTCTTCCTCCATCTTCTTCTCCCTCGAGCTTCCATTTGAAGGACAAGAGAACAAAGATAAAAGTATCTATATATGCTTATCCCTTTCCTTCTTCTTTCCTCGAGCCATATATATAAACAAAGACCATAGTCAATATATATCTATATATTTCTTTGCATATATATATATTTTCTTGAAGGATACTCATAATAATTAATACATAGACATAAAAAAATGAATCAACTTCACGTACAGATCGCACAGAAATGGATAAGTAATAGTTGACAACTAAAAATTTAAAAAACATCACACTTACGTACACAAATCTCGCTCTTTCCCTTATTCAGAGATCTGGATTTGGTGCTTTCAGGCTTTTCTTGATTTTCCGACGAGAAATTCCAGCCTAGAGAATTCTTTTTTCTTTATACTTGTGAATATCAAACGGTAGAAGCAGCAATATTGGGTTCATGTGATGGAGAAAAAGCCAAGAAAATAAGAAGACACATAATAAAAACAGGAATAAACAAGAACAAAACGGGCGGTGGTGATAATGGCGGCAACACCACCGGAAGTAAAAGAAGAGTTAGAGCCAGTAGAACCATAGTAATAATCGACTTCAACATCAAAAGGTTTCATATAAATAATCGGCCACCATACACTTGCATCCTTAAAAACACTTTTTAACCGTTGGATGATGATCATGATAACCAACAGGCAATAATTTGATGGTGATCATAAGTGAAGTTTGTATTATCCATAGTTGTTGCAGTGGAGCATTACTGTTCTTTGCTGTTGGAAAATATGGAGTTGAAAGAAGAAGAAGAAGAAGAAGAAGAGAGGTGGCTTTGTGTCTTGTGTTTGAAAAAGTAGATGTGAAATTGAAAGAGACCTGTGGCTTTGAGGAATTAATAATGGGTCCCAAAGGAACTTTGTTTCTGTCTCCATTCAGCTAATCCCAACTCATAGTATAGATGTCGAGTATTGACTAGTGGATTATATAAGCACCAATAGTTATTTTTCAGCCCAATACTATAATACTTAGCTTTAACGTTTATTGTTTAATTTTTAATTAATTTTTTTATATTATTATTTTTATTAAATATTTTAATTTAAACCGCTATATAAATAATTACAATAACAGTTACGCGGATTCTAAAATAACTAATTTTACCGAATAATTTTTTTTTTTAAATTAGATTCGACTGATTTTCCATTAAATGATTAACTGAAACGTAAATAAAACATAGTGCAATTACGTTACGTCTGGTAAAGCATAATGTGAAAAAATCCTCCTATTATTCATCTTTCCTTCGAACAAATGGCATGAATCCCGGTTCATTAAATTTGCCAGCTAGGCTGGAGGGAATCTTTTCTCTATGACTAAAATAGAATTGAGTGTCGTATAATTCAAATTGACTAAGATGTGGCCCAAGAAATTCACCGTTTTGTTTTATTATTTTTTTTTTCAAAGAAAAAATTTTCAACTTCTGAAAATTTAGAATCAGTTTTCATTTTGTCGGTCATTACGTTTTCTACAGTTTAATCAAAAAAAAATTTAATTACATCTAAAACCCTAAAAATTTAACGCTCTCTTTGGAAAGAAAAAGAATTAAAATAATGATAAATCGTTAATTTTCTTTGGATTGTTATTTTCCACCTTTGTGTATGGATGATGAAGGAAAAAAAAAATCTATTTTCCTTTGTTTGGAAAAAAAAAATTAGAAAAAAATTGTTAATATTTGTATCTTACAATTTTAGCCTCACTTATTTTTTAGAGGACTTCAATGATCATATAATTTCAATATTTAGTTAAAGTTTAGGTATTTGGATAATTGCATAAAAATTGAAGAAACTTTTTAATTAATTGGAAATTTTTAAGGGTCGAAATAATACTGTAAGCTATACAACGGGATAGCTATTTTCTTGGCTCACTAAATTTGTGAAAACAACTATAATCGAAAGGGCTTAAATTCGCAAATTCTTCGCGTAAATGGGAAAATGAATCAAACCACTACTTAATCGACAAAATTGGAGAAATTTTAATATTCTATTTATGTGAGATAGAAAAGAAAATAAATATATATTTTCTTCCTTCTTTTTCAAATAAGGTAAAATTGATTTTCACAATTATTGTCCTCTGCTATCTTGATTTGTTTAAAAAAATACCTCAATCCAAACAGAGTATAAGATGTCTAACTGCTATGTTTGACACTTCAATCACTAATCAAGAATTGTCAATCTTTGTGTTTCTTTAATTAGGAAAGTCATGTTACTTTATTAATTATTTTCAATATCATATAAAAGATATTATACGTGCACTAATATATTTTCTAAATACACTTAACCTAGACTTTGATATATTAAGAAAAAAAAATTATGGACCTGAAAATACCTCAATAAATAAATAAGGAAACAAAAGAATCCTCTGGTAATCCCATTCATGTCAAAAAAAAAAAAAAAGAATCCTTTGTTAAGATAAGAAGGATTGAAAAACGGAGAAAGCAACAAAACAAATTCAACTAAAGCTAGGAAAAGAGGATCTATGAGAACTCTCTTTTTGAAAAAAAAAAAAAAACATCAGCAAAGTGATTGCGATCCCTTAAAATTTCTGAATCATCAATCTTAAGCACTAATCCACATCAACTAATTGCTACATACAAGTAAATTTTTGAATTGATTTCAATATAATCTCTATCAACTATTTAAAGCGGAAGCAAAAATATATATTCTTATAGCAGACTTACTTAAATTTTTAAAAATTTTCAATTTTATCTCTTGAATTAGTGTACTTTTTTTAATTTAGCTCCTTTCACTCATTTTTCTTCAATCCTGGCTCTGATTAGCTCCTTTCTTCAATTCTAGTTTTGATTGGCATGAGTCATTTTCAAGCAAATATTGCAATCAGGCCACCATTAGTCATCTGCCTGTTTGATTTAGGTTCGATCCTTTAATATAACATCTTAAAATATTGATTCTACTGTCTAGAGTCATGGTTCACTTAAAAAGAGAGCAATTCGGAGAATCGATATGTCCTATGAGTGTCTTAAATTGAGACGTTAATACCAGATAATGACTATCAGTAGTTCCATTTTTTGGGTTAAAAAAACAAAAACACCATTTCAATTAGTTTCCAATGTCCTTGCTGCCTAATAAGGACAATACAATATGTCAAGCGGTGTACCGGTAAATGCATGCATCTTAGTATTCTTTCCATTTGGAAATTTCTGGAAAGAAAATTTGCAATGCCAATAATAAATTATCATAATTTTCAAATGTAAACCAAGAAAATGAAACAGTACCCTCATATGTCAATTTATGTAAGCCATTGGTTAGTAAGGACTTGCTGACCTAAAACACGCGTACAATTTTGGTGACAACAACCATAAGGATGGTGATGGGGGGTCATATTTTCTTGCTCTTGAGAAGTATCTTCAGAAAAATGGGATTGTGCGGGGCCTCCTTAGGGATCATGTCCCATATTGTTCATGTCTAGGTTCATTGTTAAGCTTATGAATTCAACTTTTCTTTTTTTCTTTAAAATTGGAGTCTAAGATGTTGTTGCAACAAGATATATATCTTGGAAATCTACTCTAATTTTTAACAAAATAAATCATTTATATACTCAAAAAAGAAAATATTGACAAATTCAAATGGTGGATTTTAATTAAGGTGGCAAGATGTAAAATCATTTATATATACATATATGTTTGATTTTTTTGAATTTTCTCCATTTTTTCAAATCAAGTTAGATGATGGATCTTGAAAACATTAATATTGGAGCATGATATATAGATGAAACAACAAAATCTTTCACTGGCATTCAAATGTTATACGTACTAGAATGTCCAAATTCACTCTATAATGATCAATGGGAAAGAAAATTGGTTGCCTTACCCATATGATTTAGGGCCCCCCCCCCCAATTCACCCTTTTTGTTTCTTTTATTTGTGTGATTTTTCACACAAAACACAAAATGATGATTTGACATTCGATTGGTCATGTCTCCTGTTCTTCCATCCTCTTTGCAGAATCTGAGGCTGAGGCTGTTTTGTTGGCAGTTGAGACAGCCGTGTGTTCAAGAACTTTGGGTTGCCTTCTTCTTCTTTTCGTCTCTTCGGAAATGGGATTCTGCTGCTTCATGCGAAATATGCAATAACCTAACAAAGAAAAACATGTTCAAATTTCAAAACTTTTTCTATGGGATATTTGTTTTTTTTGGATGAAAAAAGAAAAACAAAAATATATCCATAATTTACTCTCTTCATCTACTTTTGCATGCGGGTTTTTAAGAAAAACAATTTTCTGAAAAGAAAAACGAGAAATAAAAATCTAGGGGAGAAGAGGAGAGGTATTGACACGCTGTTTAAAGTTCCAGAAATGATTTGATTGGAAATAGAGATCAGTGTCTGTCGAGCTCAACTAAGTCAATTTTTCTGATGATTGAGGAATTGCTGAATCTGGGCCATTGATAAGGACAGGATAAAGGACTGTTTTCCAAAGAATGCAATGTATCTCTCTGCAACAAGAATGGGTTGATGGCTGACGGAGTTTATTAGGATATTGAAAGGTAGATATTAGGAACGGATCTCTGAGACTGACGCTGACACTGTCACTGTTCTACAATTGATGTAGCTCATCATTCTTTGCTTTCAACTTTGTTTTATTAAATCTTGCAAATCACGTTCCTACATCCTCATATATTAGCAAATCAGTTTATCAAAAGATTTATTATTATTATTATTATTATTATTATTATTATTATTATTTTGAGATTATCTATCAACTTCATGATCAAGGATCAACTGTGCTGATACTGTTTCCTTTTTAATAGTTTATCATAATTATTATTTTTATGTATTTTTTTCATATTTAATAATAAATTTTTAAAATATGAAATTTTCATAATTTGAAATCATTTTATATTTTCATAAATTAAAATCTTAATATTTTTAATATTACAACAAATAAACTATAAAAATACAAGTTATTTACAAAATATTTTTAAAAAGATATTATTTTGCAGAAATAAATGGACCGTAAAATTGAAATATTTATCATTTGTTTCATTTTTTTTGTGAATGAAATATATTTTATTTTATTAATTTTTTAAATTAAAACATCAAATTTGCTAATTGTTTACAATTAAAATAAAAAAAAAAAGTTAGGAACAAATCTAATTAACATCCCTCTTTTCTTTTTTACTTTTTTGCCAATCCCTCAGTCAACGTGGGCGGTCGGCCCAGTGTACGAAATGGTAGGCCACTGGTCCGGTCCATAAAAGGTAGATTATGATATTTGAACCACTACACACACGATTTACGCCGTAGCCTTGAAAAATGTTTTGGGTTGTCCTGCTGACCCGATTCACATCATTCAGTTCAAAAGAATCGAAACCCCACCCAACCCACCAAAATATATATAAAAAAAAATTAATATATATAATTAATTTTTCTAGATTGATATTAGGTTTAGCCTTGTGATGAAATACAGCCATTCTGAACTGCACCAACTAAGTGCAGTGCAATCTGATTCATCTTCTCGATTAGTCTCAACAATAAGAATGGAAAAAATTGTGTTTTTCTCAGCATTTTGTAGAGATGATATCAAGTGATCAGTGCTTACATATATTTGCATAAATTAAGAAATTTCAATAACAAATTAAATGAAAACGAAATATAAGAATCTTTGATATTTTATACTGTTACAAGCATATCTGACCTTGTTGACATAAAGAAAGATGGTTCTGATATGATCAAACATAAACGGTTGCTGTATTAGGCAACTTGGAAGGAGAATATGCCAAGAAAATCAAACCGCTCAAGATTAAGACCGGAATGAAGAGAAGGATTAACGGCGGAGGCGGCAATGGCGGCAGAACAAGCGGCAACACTAGAAGAAACAAAGTAAGTAGAATCATGACCATGATTGATGTAAGCCGGAAATAGAGCATGAAAATCATCGGTAGCTGATCGTGATCATCACTATCACCACCACCTTCTAGGTGAAAATAAAGACTATTAAAACTTAGGTTTCTGTGGAAGTTTGAGAGACTGAGAGTTTAAATATAGATGGAGAAAAAATCTGTAGGTTAAAAGGAAGGAGAAGATAGAATGATGCTTTTTGAGGAAGGAATAAGGAAATTAATTACGTGGAGGTGCTTGTCATGGTTGTTAGATTCATGTCCCACTTCTGATTCAACTGAATCAATACAAACCCTATTTTTTTTTTTTTTTTTTGCCTTCTAGGATTATTTCTATTCCTCCTACGTTTCGAGAATTTTCCATGGGTACAAAAGGTTGGTACGTTGCCCTTTTCTTGAGTGAAAATGTCATTTTGTGAGGGAAAATCGAAAAATCAAGAACCGTACATGTAAACAAAATAACATAAGAACAAGAAAACCCAAAGGAGGGATTAGTTCATGCATTCTACTTGAGTATTGACTAACATCATTTGAAAATTGCTGACAGCTACCAATTGACGACCCCTAATATTGAAACATCTTATGACCATAGCCAAAAAGGAAAATCAATTTTGTATTATAAAGAGGTATATACGCAATCCCTAATCTTCATCAATATGTATATATTTATGCAATAATACCCAATAGATCAACGACAACAAAGATATGGGTATCTTTTCCTTAAAGAAAAATGAAATAATAATAATAGTGAATGGACAAGACATTCAGAAATAGCGTATAGTATTTTGATTAGATTAAAATGCCATTTTAATTAATTGTGGCATTCGGTAATATAATATATATCCTATTATTTAGAGTTTAAGGCGGTGTTTATGAAACATTAACTTTATCACAATTAGTCTTCTATCAATTTTTATGACATGTATACCAATAACTTATCTTTTCATTATTCCTCATTTTTGTACTTGCATTTATATTCATCACTTGTCTTTATCTTATTTTTCATTTTTATACTTTTTTATCGTTTTATTTCTTCTTTTTTTTTTGTTTTATAATGAACAGTCAATTAAATAGTTATTTTACTAAACACTTTTATTTTAAACCGCTTAATAAATAACTTACCGCTAACAATTAATATCTAACGGCTAACCACTAGTAAAATAGGTGATAATTACTAGAATAACTAAGATTGCCGAACAAAGCCCAAATGTAGTTCGAATCCTTTTGAGCATAAATGCTTTTACCAATTTAATGATTTTTGATATATTTTCACACTTATTCAATGCATCTCCCAAATTGTGTTTAGATAGAATTTTAGAGAAAGCAAAAGGATGGATCTCGACCAAATGCCGTCCATTTATTTTTAAACACGAGATATGATTTAAATTTGGAAAATGAAACACAATTTTTACTCAAATTTTCTTACTTTATTTAATTTGTCACGTGTAATATTTGTATTAAAGACACCAAGTAGCAGTCGTATCACAATTTGGTCAAATTTCTTAATATTTTCACTATATGGTTTGTGAAATTGTCGCTAATTAAATCATCATTTGGTCATAATAATCCCCTATATTTTAATTATGGATTAAATTTTATAAAAGAAAAATATGAATTAAGTTATTTTAAGTATAATTCAATAGACAAGGTCGAAAACATTATGTGTGCGCACGCATTAAAGGTTGATTTTCGCATTCAAAATTTTTTTCTTTTTGGTATAAACTGTTAGAATCTTATAATTATTGGAGTAAATTGTGCATACATTAGAAGGATCCTAGGAGATTATTAGGAGATATTAGGAAATAATCTCCTAATATCTCCTAATAATCTCCTAGTATCCTTCTAATATATGCACAATCTACCCCAATAATTACAAAATTATCTCCTAATAATCTCATAGTATCCTTCTAATATATGCACAATCTACCTCAATAATTACAAGATTATCTTCTAATAATCTCCTAGTATCCTTCTAATATATGCACAATCTACCCTAATAATTACAAAATTTTAACACTCCCCCTCAAGCTGGAGTGTACATGTCATATGCTCCTAGCTTGTTACAAATGTATTCAATACGAGGATCTCTAAGAGATTTTGTAAGGATATCTGCTAACTGATCGTTCGAACTAACAAAAGAGGTAGAAATACATCCTAATTCAATCTTCTGTCTGGTGAAGTGGCAATCTATCTCTATATGTTTTGTCCTTTCATGAAACACTGGATTAGAGGCAATGTGAA
>CANUEX010030367.1:0-43574 GCA_948099535.1 Jatropha multifida | reverse complement strand
AGAGGGAATTTTTTTATTTTATTTTATTATTATTTATTTTAATTAAATGGTTTCGGTTCAATTTGAACCGATTTGGTCTAACCCAATGATTTCGCCTAATTCCATTTGATTTAAGGATTTTTCGACTGAGTTAGACTATTTAAATTTAGTTTTCGATTCGGTTCGCGGCATAAAATATTATTTTTCGCCAATTCTCATTGGTGAAAATTTACAATTAAATTTTAAATAAAAAATTCTTTTAAAAACAAATTAACAGGTCATTTCAGCTGGTTACTTTATTATTATTTTTTAAAAGATTGTTCTATTAATTTATATAAATTATAATTTATAAACTGCATTTACTAATAAATTAACAAAAAACATCTCTTAATTAGAAGATAAACTCTAAAAATTTAAATTAAGTGTGAACCAATAGATATAATCATATATATATATAAATAAAGTTTGAAAGTGAAGAACTAATTTAAGAGTCTTGCTTAATAGTTTATTTTAAAAAATATAATATATATATATATATATATATATATATATATATATATATATATATAATAATGACTATATTTTGCATTCAATGATCCCTTCATTCAACGGTTTGAAAAATTCAGGAAAAAAATTAAATCGTTTAACATCACTACAATTAAAGCAAATAATATTGTAAATGCGAAAGTTTACGTTAGTATCAATCTAATATATACATAGTCTTTTTTTTCTACTTGAAGCTATATTGAAAAATAGAAAAAGTTCATACTAATATAAATTAATAAAGGCAAATTGATGCTCAAATAAAGATACGTATTGAAATTTTAAAAAGAGAAGAATCGCAGCTTCAAAGTCAGGTGGAACAATTTTAAGCGTATAACTTCAATCATACACAATTTCGATTTAATATCATTACCGAGTAAGAACGATGACGGATGTAAAAAGCCCTTTATGAAAATGCATTATTCCAAGAAATATAAGAAATATTGAGCCGATGAAGGAGTGTGATAATTGATGCTTACCCATGAGAAAATAATTAGATTGTAAATATAAACAAAAATATGTGAAATACACTAACTGATGCCCTATACAAAAGAAAGAAAAAAAATTTAACAAACTAACAAAAGAAAGAAAGCAAATCATACAATTAAAAAAATAAAAATCAAATACCAAATAAAATAGAATATTTTTTAAATTAGATTAGATTTCAATATATATTGCTGTTATGTAAATATTATATAATCATCCAATCAAAACATAGAAAATAAAGAAAAAATTCCAATTAAAAACTTTCGAAAGCCAAATTATTTTTAAAAAATTTTAAATTTTAAAAAATAAAAATCAAATACTAAATAAAATAAAATATTTGTTAAATTAGATTAGATTTCAAAAATATATTGTTATTATCGAAATATTCATTTTAAAATTTTTTTTAAAAAAAAAGATAACCATCAAATCAAAACATAGAAAAATAATAAAAAAAATTTAAAACTTTCTAAAAAAAGATAAAGTAGAATGTTTTAAAAAGTAGGATCCCAACTTATATCTCTTTGCTTCAAAATTATATATATATATATATATATAGATTGTGAAAATTTTATCCTATCGTACACTATATAAGTGATTTTATGTACAATAATTGACCATTAGATTTTTTTTTTTCCTTTCGGCTATTTGTTTTCTTCCGTATATCGAAAACTACTCATTTTATTATTGATTATTGAGATATTATATTTGATTTTAACTTTTTTATACTAACACAAAAATATTTTGATTTGACTATTAATTATAATAATGAAATAATTAATATTTAAACTCAATTAAAAATTATATAGTTAAAAATTAATAAAAAATATAACTTAAAGAAATTGATGGATTGACTGTCCAATTATTTTTTTATAAACATGAACAATAAAAGAAAGACAGCATTTATTTTTATTAGAATGAAATTTTAAATGATCCTATTATATCTGAATCTAATCATAATATATCTAAATTTGATATTCATGATTCTAATTTTAGTGTATTTGATTATCTATTTGGTTCTGATTTTATCGTATCTCATCATGATTTTTCTTTTTTTTATATATATATATGCACTGATAAAAAACTTTATCAGGTGATTTTTTGACGAACATCGCTATATTTTTAAATATTTTATAAAAAAAAGTTTATTTCTTTTGAAGAGGTATTTATAAAATAATAGGAGGAATTATTAATATCTTGTAGAAGTTAACAATGGAAGATTGTATAGGTGAGATGTGAGTCATCTGAGGGATATTGGCAGAGCCACTTCGAGAAGGCCGGCTGCAAGAATTTTAAAATACTTTACATATTTTCCTTTACAAACGTGCTTCTTACGTATTTCTTACGTAATGAGATAAAGTACTTGCAATTTAAGTAATAAAGTGCTTTTAATGCTTGTACGTTGAGGGTGATGGCTTAGAGTCTTTTATTATATTAGTCTTTTCTTTTTATTTTTTTAATTGCATGTTGATTATATTTATTATTTATTTCTATTCAATATTTTATTATGCTCATTTTTATTTATTATTTATATTTATATTTATTTTTTATATTAAATACTGATTATAATTTTTATTTTATATCATTTAAATTTTAAAATATGAACAAAATTTTATATGAAATTAATGTAAAAATGACGGTTAATTAATAAAACAGCAGTGTGTATATATAGATACAAACTTTAATTTAATTTATATTGTTATTTATCTAAAATTTTAAAATATTACATAATAACTGTATATTTATAATTTCACAATATCACCTGATGAATACATTTTAATATATATATATATATATGGTATTTCAACGTATGTTCATTTTATTTAAAAATAAATTTTAAAAATTAAAAATTTTAAAAATTTTTGAAAGGCTTAATTATACATATTCTATTTAAAAATTTATTTTTTAAAAAATATATCCAATCGAATTATACAAACATAAAGAAAAAAAATATAATAGAAAATATAATTTTTTATCTCTCTCCTATACAAAATATTTTAAATTATAATAAAAATATAATAAAATATTTAAAAATAAAATGTAAAAATTTTTCAATGCTTTGTTATCATACATATTTATTAAAAATAAATTAAAAAAATAAAACTTAAAATTTTGAAATGCTTAATTATCTATATATATTTATTTAAAAGATAAAATTTAATAAATTATATTCAATCAACTAATAAAATATAATTTTCATATCGATCATTACTAAATGATTTTAAGATATTAAAATTTTATTAAGGGAATTATTAAAAATCTCATTATTCCTCATTCCCGCATTTCTATATGTTAAGTAGGTTTAAGGTATAGTAAATTGTGAATTAATTAATTTATCATTGAGTTGAATTTAGAATATATATATATAGAGAAAGAGATCTGGATAGTCAGTTTTGATTAAGAATTACGAATCTTAAATTAAGAATTATGAATCTTAAATTATCTCATAAATTAGATAGTCAATTTTATTTAAAAGTTTAATATTATTTAATATATTTTATTATTGCGTGTTAACAATATACATTATAGATGGATCAGTAATGTGCAATTTCTAATTTAACAATTTTTTTTATACTTTGTTTATATAAAAGGAAATTATATAAAAATATAGGATACAAATCAATTTATTTTTATACTTTTTATAGAAAATTTAATAATAAACCACTTATATAAAGAATAAAAAAATATAATTTTGATTCGAAATATCTGATGAAATTGACAAAACAAAATATTTTTGTCATACAATTGTTAGCTCCATTTAGTGACTATTTATGACTACTGCTCGACTCTATAGTCTTCCTACAAATACAATCTAATTGCCTTTTAAATTTTTTCTTTTTACTAGAGATAAGATTTGCGGTTCTTTCTATTTATCTATCCCAAAAATAAAAATTTTTAGTCAAAATTACCATAATAGTGATAAATAATAACTCAGAATTAGATATGAAAATAAAATCTCAAGATAAGAGTAATAATGAATCTCAATATTTGAGTGATAATATATATATATATATATATATATATATATGAAAGCTAAAACAAAGAAAATGTTTGAAAGCTTTCTCTTTGTTCAGCATTCTATTTTTCTTTTTTTTATAAATTTTTAAAATTTTTCTTTATTTTTCTGTATTGTGATTGGACGATTTAAATATTTTAATTAATAGTTTATTATAAATTATCCATATTAAATTACTTAAATTACTAAATTTTATCTATATATAACTGTAATTATCTATTCATCATTAAAATACGTTATTTCAATTGTTTAAATTATAAACTACCTAAATTTTAGCTGAATTTTAATCCAAACACACATTATTTTTTCTATATAACACTGCTCCTTGAATGGTTTATATCTCTTTGCTCAGTACTTTCTTCTTTTATTTTTTTGGTTTTTATTATTTTTTATTCTATTTTATAACACGACGTCTGACCTGACCTGCGTTCCAGGAATGGTGACTCTGGTATGTACAAGTAAGTTTGTCACTGTTTCAGGAATGGTGACTCTGGGATGTACAAGTAAGTTATAGTATGGTAAAATTCAACAACAGGTATGAAGATGGAGAAAGCATCGTGAGAAAAGTAGATCCAGCTGTTGATTTAGCTCTTTCATGTTTCTGATAGAGGTGAAAACCGGACTTTGTTGTTGTGTTCGGGCTTAAACTGTTATTTTCACAGTTTTATTTTGTTCTATTCTTTACAGGTCAGTAATTCTATTCTATTTTCTTCTTCCCCTTAAATTTTAGGGGTGTATATTCAATAATTATTCCACTTCTTATCTCTTCTCCTATGTGCCAAATTATTGGTTATACAACTGAGTTACTTTGTTCATTTGCTTTAATGTCTTAATTGCTGGGATGTTTTATGAATTTTTTTTGCATTTTTTTATGAATTTATCTCTAACTCAAATTCTAATATAGTTATAGTGTTTAAATATGACTCTAACACATTTTATTAATTAAATTATAATCAATTTATAGTGTTTAAATATGACTCTAATACATTTTATAAATTAAATCCTAATCAATACCCTCACATTAAATTTAATTTAAAATATTCTAGAAACAAATAAATTTAATTTTTATTAAAACGTTAACAAAAAATATTATTAAAATATTTAATAGTTTAATTGAATATTATAAAAATATTGAATAAAAATATTTCAAGAATTTTCTTTTATTGTATATCCGTTTTAAAAATTTTAAAAAGCAATTCTATTTTTGAGAATTTAAAAACATTTAGTTATAAAAAATATTTAAATAAATATTCAACTAAAATATAAAAGAATAATAAAATTCTAGATTTTCACTCCTTTCATCTTTCTAATTTTTTTAGAAATTTTTAGTATTTTATTTTATTTTATTTTTCTACAATTTGATTAGTTTTTGAATATATTTTAAAATTTTTTTTACAATTATTTTAATGATGTAAATTATTTTATTTTATTTAATTAATATTTTTATATTAACGACTAGTTCAAATATAGATATGAGATAGAAGAGAGCTTTTAGATTTAAAAAAAAAAATAAAGTTCCTTTCAAACATGTTTTTGGGATAAGTAATTGCAATTTAAATATAATAATTTTTTAATGCTTATATTTTAAAGGTAAGGGCTTAGAGTCTTTTACAATTATTAGTAGTGGTGCAATTGTTAATTTAACAATCTTTTCTACTTTGTTTTCATGCAAAATTGATTGCAATCTGCTGGAGATTGCTTCATATAATTAATTTTTTTTATTCTTATCCACAAGAAAGAAGGATAATAACAGGATTCTAATATTTTTTTTTAAAATTTTTTATGGTTTACAAATATGTTTTCAAGATGGTATTTATAAAACATTTTCCAATCAATCCGAAGTCGAGCTTACTAACCTTTGAAGGATGCAGAAGGTTTAATGTCTTATGAATGACTCTAAACATAGTCTTCCAGCGAAGGAAAAAGCATGAACTCATGCGATTTGATTATACAGTGTTAATATATAATAATAAAATATATTAAATAATAGTTAGGAAAGCTTAAAATAAAAATATTATAATGTAATTCTTAGGGAGCAAAAACATTAAGAGGTAAAAAAAAAAAAAATCACCAATCTGAATAAGTCATTATCTGCTAAACATACTTAGATCACCACACTGACCTTAATTAGACAACTTAACTCTATTATTTGATTGTTTATCAAATAAAAAAAATCCCAACACATATATTAAATACAGTTAGATCGTCCAATAATTCAAAAAATATCGCGTTCGGATAACAAAAGAACAAACACTAGCAAATAAAAAGACTAAATAAAAATAGAGAATGCAAGACACTTGTAATAAATCTTACATTTTCATTAAGTTAAATAAATTTTTACATCTATAATAAGTTATAAATAAAAATCTATATAATATCTGAGTATTTTAAAATCCAAAACAAGAAATATATAATAAATAAAATAATTATTGAAAATACTCTACGAATATTATATTTGGATATAAATGACCAAATAACTTATGAGGACTACTGTTAATATATAATAATAAAATATATTAAATAATAATACTAGATATCTCCTTTAAGTAAGCAATAAATACAGCTAATCCCTTCAAAATTTAAAGAGACAACGCATTATAGTTATATTAACCCAAAAAACATGAATAAAGGTTATTTACATTTTGGAGCAGTAATTAATATAATTTTAGGGAAAAAAGAAAAAAAATTAGCCCATAAACTCATCTGCATGGAACCATCAAAGAAAATAAGCTCATCTGCATTTAAAAAGCTTGATCCTTGAAGTCTTAATCTTTCTCTGTGGTATTCTCCTTCTTCGGCCAATAAACTCTTAGATTTCGAAGTCATCATTATTTCACCGATTCGATATAGCTCTTTCGAAGATGAAAAAACACCAATAGCAATGCTCATTGAAGATTCAAACTTTAAATAAATTCTTTCGACTATTAGCCTATTATAATAAAAGTCCAGCTGTTTTGACCTTGTTGCAATGCAGAATAAAAGTTTTAATCTTAAAAAAAACCACAAGAGGAAATGAAAAAAAAAAAGAAAAAAGAAAGAATGGAACTTTCTTTAGACTGTGTGTAAAAAACTTGAAAACTTAATTACAAATAAAACTGGGATTTCATCACAAAATTAGCAAAAAAAAATTTTATTAAATAAAATAAAATAGAAGGATTATTTAATTAAATATTTTAAAAAATAAAAGCATTAATCTATAAATGTCACTAAATAAGGGAACATAATTAGTTAGTCTTTGATGTTTCACAAAATTAATCACTTCTTCCTATATTTTGGTAAAATTATTATAACATTCTTGAGGTTTGCTTTTATTTAATTATATAACTCTTTCGTCCATAAAAAGTTGATTTTTCCATTATTTCCATATGAAAAGACTAACATACCCATGTTACGAGCCCATCAAACTATCTTTCATTTTTGGGACGCACACACATTGTAAAGAAATATACAGGCTAAAAATTACGTTAAGAAGAGGAACAGAACCTCTCTATAAAAATATCAGAATTACATGATAAAAACAGAAGAAAAATATCTATTTTACTATCTGAAACTGGAATGGAGATCAAATAATTTAGTTGAAGCAAAAGAGCAAAGGTATTCTTGGTTTCTGTGTAAATTCATTCATTTTTCCGCAAATTTGTTGATTTTCTTTTGCCTTCATAAAATAACACAAATCATTTGAATAGAGTATTGAAAATCTCATCAAATACCTTAACAATCATACACAAATGGCCTAAAGCATTCAAAATTTGCTCTCAACCCAATCTGAAAAATCCAGATTCAACCATGCCAATTTGTGCTACTATTGATGTTATGATTTAAACTAATGAAATCTTTAACAAATTTCAAATTCTAATAATTGAATTCCTCACTTCTAGAGTTTCCTCTGTGGATGCTGTTTGGAAGATTCTTGTGGTAGATATCAGACCTAGATGATCCGTTTATTTACTCGAAAATATCGCCCAAATTGATTTAGATTCGGCATTAAAAGATATTGAGTCTATTTTTTTTAATGACACGCAAAAGGAAAGGAAGAAAATGGCGATGTGGTGGGTAATTCTGAGTATTTTAGAACTTGCTCAGTTGAGCTTAGAACTGTAAATCATATTATCAAGAGAGCTGCTCAGTTGAGCTTAGAACTGTAAATCATATAATCTGCAGGTAAGTTTTCTTTCTTTATTTCTATTTCATATTTGGCAATTTTTCAGATTTTTTTTTGAACTATGAATTTCTTTTCCCAAATTTGAAAATTAGGTCTAATTTATCGCAAGTTCTGCAAATCTTCAATCCTAAAACACGAAATGCTGCCATTAATAGTACTTGTGGCATTTTTTAGACCATGGAAATTGGCTTTTGGTATTGTTTGGCTTTGAGGTTGGCTTGCACTCCCAGAAGCCTGATTAGAGAGTTGTGTGTTTGTTTGTGTGCTTCTAATTTTTTTTTTTCCCTTATCTTTTCGATCATATTGTGATTCCTGCGCTGTATTTTAACTGCAGAATGATTGATGATAGGAAGAAGAGATATCAGTGGTAGAGGAGTGTAGAACAACAAACTGTAGGTAAGAGAAAATTTCCTCTTTTCTTCTTTTTTCTCTGAAGAATTTATTTTGTGCCATTCTTTCTTATTTTTCACTGTTAGGTTTGAGAAATTTTTCATTGTCAATTCAATTTGGAAGTTTATTTATTTATCTTCTGGGTATTATGCTCTTACAATCATCATGATTCATGAAAAGGACTCATCAAGGACTTTGAGAGACCAACGAACTATAGCAATGGCGAGCAACAGTCAAAATATTTTGCCAAAAGATTTGGCAATTGATATTCTCACACTGTTGCCAGTCAAAAGTCTAATGCGGTTCAAATGTGTTTCTAAATCTTGGTGTGCTACTATAAGAAGTTCTGATTTCATTTCTTGGCACTTTAACAAGAAAAACAATTGTCATCTCCTTGTTCACTATTACCTCTCTCCATATGCGGATGATTTGGTTGAACTTTTCTTAGATGAAACACTAGAAGACTTATCACATCGGCACTTTGATCTACCAATCCCATTTTATAAGCTTCATGGCCCTTGTAATGGCATATTTTGCGTAAGTGATGGACCGTGTTATGCTCTATGGAATCCTGCAACTAAGGAATAACAACATCTACCAGCCACACTAGCTAAACCCAGCCTTCCTGTTCCTTTGACTTCTGGAGGAGATATTTGTGGATTTGGGTTGGATCCCATAACTAATAATTTCAAGGTGGTTGTTTTTCGAGGATTTTTATCTGAATACCACATTTTTGCACAAGTTATGTTGCACACTTTTGGTACTAATTTTTGGAGAGAACTAGAAATAGGCCAAGAGTACTCTTTGCCTAATGGTAAATTAAGTCAAGATTACGTTGTCACTTCTAGTTCATGTTACACATATTAGAATGGAGTTCGTTATTGGTTGGCATCACACAACTTCGATAATAGGATCCTTTCAGTTGATATGAGCAATGATGAGTTTCAAGAGATCCAAGTGCCATATTATTCGCTTTATGCAACACATGAGACCCTTGTACTATACCATGACTCAATAGCTTTGCTTCTTTATGAGATGACGAACAATATTTTAGATATATGGGTAATGATGGAAGATGGATCTTGGATCAAACAAATTACTGTTGGACCTGTTCCTGAGTTACTTTATCCAATTGGGTATTGGAAGAATGATCAACTTATTCTAGACTCTGACACTGGTCAATTGAAATTATGTACACCCAACACCCAAGAAGTTAAGGAACTTCGGCTGAAGGGTTCTCCTCTGTGCTATGGGGTTTTTATTGTTAAAGAAAGCCTAGTTTCACTCAGTCATAGAGATGAGCAGCTGCAATATGTGGAAGATTGAATGACCTTTTGCTAAGATTTTGTGCTGTACTGTGATTTCTAGATAATGTGAAAAGTGGTGCAAGTTTATTTTGCATCGTTGCTTCTGAGCTTGCTGTGAATCTACTGATGTATATGAGCAACAAAGTACTGAAGTTGGGAGGATTGATGTTTTTCTAAACCAACCATTATTGAGTCAGTTGAGTATTAGTGCATTCTGGCAATAATGGCCAAAATAGATTCTAAACTTTATCCATGGTCTATTATTCCCTAGAATTAAGAATTTTGGTAATGTCGCAGACATCTCCACATCAGCAACAAAATTTTTTGGTACCTTTGTGTTTATATACAAAATATTGATTTGATGTGATTATTTTAACTTTTTTTCAATTATTCAATAAGTATTTAATCGATCTAATTTTATAAATTAGGAGTGTTCAATAAAATATTTTGCAAGTTGAAGTATTTATGATAGATATAATTTTATAAATTGAAGTATTTAATAATTCAAAGTAAAAGTCGAGAATACACACAAGATTTTTTTAACCCAAATTAGTGATAAATTTATGCATTTGGCTTTAGGGATGATAATTTAATCCAAATTGGTGGATGCCCGCGTGGATCTGACTCTAACGGGGTGCAGCGATATGAATTCAGATCGGTAGCGGATAATACATAACCTATCTCGAATTCTATCCGGTTAAATTTTTATTAATTATGCTTTTATTTAATTTATATATAAATCAAAAACTCATATAATCTAATAATTTAGTAGTTTTCTATTTATGTCATTAAAGTTCAAATATTGTAAATAACAAATCAAATTATCATCCATCCAATTTATGTTTTTTATTTCTTTTAATTTTTATACTTTTCTATTTATTTAGTTCTTTCAATGTCTACGTTTCTTATTTTGCTATTTAGCTTACTATTGATATTCTCAACAATTAGTTTTTTTTATTTTTGAATTTTTTTTGTTTATTATGTCTCAGTGAACGGATAATATATATTGCTTCATGGGGCAGGAAGGGCAATGTAATATCCTATCCATCCCCGACACCCTACTTGGCCTTGCAATAACAGTTTTTCTGTTCTTTCTTTTTTTCCTTGTTTACCATGAAGTTAAAAAATAAAATAAAACTTTCCTGTTCACTTAATATAAACGAAGTAGAAGCAGCATTAATATCATATCCGTGGGTAGTGGTTATAGATCGGTCTAGGCAAGTAATTTCCGTGAAAATTATCATATATTCCTTTTTAGAAATACAGTGTCCATTTGATAATACTAGTCGTTTGGCTTACATTTTTTTGTTTGAAGATAGCAGCTTCTGTTTTTCATTATCTTGTTTCTCTCTCACTGGCTCTGATCACATTAACATATGGAGAGAGACAGGAATTTTCAGTGAAAAATCACTTTCACAAAACATTTGATTGAGATGAATTCCAATTGCACTTGCAATTTGTCGATAATAGCTTTCTTTCTTTATTCTATTTTAGATTCCTGATAAACAACAGAGAATCAAGTCTTACATTCCTGAACTAATGCCAGCTTTAACTGAAACTCCTCTCCTAAAAGCAAAGAAAATCCCTCCATCTCCAATGTACAAAACTGTTCGTTCTTGTAAAATCTTGCTCTTGTACCTGAATTCCCACTCCTTTCATTTATAGTGAGCAATTCATGCCCCCTAAACTCCTTGCCTTTGTCTAATCCTATAAATGTCACTTTGCTTATGATCCATTTTTGACTCACAGCAAATTCTCCATTTATAACATTTGATCTAATCGTTACCACATTCCCTGATACTTGACCGGAAAACTTCACTAAACTCCACTTCTTTCCTTCCCCACCCATCTCTACACTTTCACCGTCGTCTAAGTAAACTTCCCCGGTGCTGTTTTCGCTTTTGCTAATGACCACTAGGAGATGGAATGCTGTCTTTCTAGCTTCTTTGGTTGTCATTGCTTCTCCTTGCAATGCCAAAATGCTTCCTTCGCGTACATGCACATTAATATGATCTGCCGGAGCATCAAGTTTCAGGTACTTCCCTGAGTTTCCACTAATTGAATGTGAGTAGTTAAAGAGGTCGAACCAATTTCCAGCCGGAAAGTATGCATCAACTGAAACTGCTCCTTGCTTTAGCACCGGAGATACCATTACACCTTTACCGATCAGAAACTGCGAACTGATTTCGTAAGTTCTGATATCTTGTGAGAATGAGAAGAATAGAGGCCTTGCTATAGGGATTCCTTTAGTATGTGCATTGTACATCAGTGTATAGAAGTAGGGAAGTAATTGATATCTAAGCCCTAGTACCTTCTTAGCTGTTGCAGCGACAGAATCCCATAGATAAAGCTCTCGGCGGATAGTGTCCTTTGCAGAATGATCTCTTGCAAATGGGTAAAATGCACCTAGCTGCACATCATAACAAGTGGTTCCATAATTTTAGAACATAAAAATGAAAGAACCTCAGTTTTTTGGGTTAATTATGCTCTAGCTGGAGTTTAAAAATGCAGCCTTACAGTTTTAGAAACTCATTGGTTATAAGAAGCAAAACTTTACCTGAATCCAACGACGACAGAGCTCTTCAGTAGTGTTACGAGCAAAGCCACAAATGTCAGCACCGACCATTGGAATTCCGAACACTCCGAAATTCAATATACTAGGAATTGAGTATGCTAAATCATCCCACGAAGCAGCATTATCTCCAGTCCAATGTGCTGTGTACTTACCGGAACCAACAAAAGTTGATCTAGAAAGAATGAAAGGCCTTTTATTTGTCACATTGATTAAAGCTGCATTAGTAACTTTTGATTCCAGAAAACCGTAAAGATTATGAACATTGTACTCCACAATATCACCATAGTGTAAAGATGTTGCTGGAATGGTTTTAGAATTAATCGGTAGTTGACCGCCGGAATTGTTAATCTTGTAAGGAGGATTATCTAGGGTAGAGGATGGTGTAGGAGAGGAAGTTTTGAAATTGGACAGTTCATTCATATCAAGCCAAAGACCATCAAAGGGGAGAATATCTCTAAACAATTTGATCTCATTACTCCAAAACTCTTCGCCTGCCGGATGTAAAAAGTCTGGATAGTAGACCGATCCAGGCCAGACCTCTCCCAGGTAAGGAATGCCATCATGTTTGATGAATATATCAGCTTGCATCCCTCTTTTGTAAGTTGAATATGTACTGTTCACACTAATACCTATTCAGAATTGGAAATCATAAGAACTCATTCCAGCATTGTGAAAGATGTTTAAAAAATTTCAGAAATTGGGGTAAATTGAGCTGAAGAGAAAGTTTCGTTTTCTTAAGTTGCTACATACCAGGATCCAAGATAAGCACATATTTTTTACCATTTTGGTGAAGAGTACCAACAAAATGCTTCATTTTTTCCAGAGGAAAATTGCTAGGATCAAGAGTGAAATCTTTATATCCATCCATGTAGTCAATGTCTGTCCATATTACTTCGAGAGGGATACCAGCTTTTACATAGCCTGCCACAACCCCTTCTAGATCGGAAACATTCCGGTAACCCCACCGACATTGATGAAACCCTTCACAACACAAACAACAACATCAAGAAGTAATAATAAGGAAGAAATGAGACAACCCATTGTTATGTAATAATCTTTAACTTGAATTTGCAGGTGAATACAAGAAGAGCATCTGGCTTATAACTTACCAAAGAACCAATAAGGCATAGGGGCAGGCCGGCCGATGAGCTTTGTAAATTGCTGCACTACCAGCTCCGGCGAAGGCCCGGGGAAAACATACAAATCAATAATTCCACCAATTACCTTGTAAGTAATTCTATCCCCTCCATAACTTATATCCATACCATTACTATTAAGCTACAAAACCCCATGACTAGTCCCTGCTTCAAACTTACCGTCGGGTGACGGCGATCTGACATCCATGTAAAATGGATGGGACCCATAAAGATTAAGATCAGGATTAAAACTGGCAATATCAGCATTCCATAGAGTCAAAGTCTCAGTCTCATTTGACACTAATTTGAAAGATTTTTTTGTATGCTCTCCGAGCCCATAAAGGGAAGACCTATTTTTAGGAAGGGAAGAGGAGAATTGGATATATTGGTCTTTGAAAACAAGAAAGGTGCCGGAATCGGACGGGTCCGGCAAGGTATTGAAAAGAACGTCGCCGGAGGAACGGCGGGTTATCGAGAAGCCAAAAGGAATGGTGTTGTAGGGAGTGAAGACTAGATCAGATTTGGGATGCGAAAGGTTCTGGTGTTGAAATGAACTGAGATGATTTAGTGCTAAGTTAAGGTTTTGGCGGGGAATTATTTTTTGAGGAATTTCCCATCTTTGCTTATTGCAATCTGATATTCGAATTCTCAAACGGTCTTTTTCTTCGAAGCTGTTAAGAATAAATAAAATTAAATTAATCGAATTTTGTAAATTTAATATAACTAAACTAAATTTTATTTTGTAAACAAATTCTGGACTTCAAATTTTATTAGTTACAGCAGAAAAATGGATACCCTCAACTAGATATCTCTAAATAGAGCCTAGCCACAGCAGGATTTGGATCAAAACTGGTTCGAGTTTAATCAACTGGAAATGGGTACTTTTGAAATCTGGAGAATTTCGAACCAACCCAACTGGCCAATAGTGACCGAGACTTAAAAACGAGAAATCAAATCGAAACTAATTAAGTCTGGACTAATTCCAATTACATGGTTCGAGATGACTGAAATTTTAAAATTATTAGTTCGAAGGATGACATATGATTGGCAAAATAAAAGACAATACTCATATTATCCATTTTATGACAAAAAGTAATAATAATTATTTTTCACCTTTTATATTTTATAAATGTAATATTTTTCTATCAAATTAAGTATTTAAAATTTAGACATTAATAATTGGTAAATGTGATAATATATAGTTTTGAGAAATGAACCAAAGCTTACCTGGCAATAAGGTTGAGATTTTGAAGATCAGGGCCAAAAGTGGAAGAATTCTTGATAAGTTGAAGATCAGCTCTCAAAAGCTTTCCAGAGGGATCAATTCCAGCTGATTGAATTTTGTAGCCATGGCCAACTGGTTCCACTTCCCCATTTGATACAGAACAGAGGAAGAAGACATAAAAGAGACGAAGAAGAAGAAGAAGATAGAAATGACTGATCATCTTTTGGTCTAGAAATTTGTTTGTTTCAGAAATAAAAACAAACAGTTTTGAGCATGTTCTTATGGTCAATTAATTTATTATCACTCTTCTTCCACAAACACATATATTCCAATATGTAGCTTTCTTTGCCCCACATGAATTGCTAAGGCTTTATCAACTTTGTCTCTTTACTTATTTGCAGTAGAAGTTTCTCTCGCTATAATCCATATTTGTATTTATGTCTATCATATTAAAGCTGAGATAAAAAAGAAAATTGAAATCTTGGCTCTCTTTTTACTATTTTCTTTTTCTTTTTCCTTTTTTAAATATAGTGTTAGTACCCGTGGAATGTACAGAACAATATTAAAAAATAAAATAATCTTTTATAATATCATTCAAAAATAATAAAATTATATAATAAAATGATAGTGAAATGCATTATAAAATTGTATCTCATTTGACATATGCTAAAAAAAATTAAAATGCTAAAATATGTCTTTTCAAATATCCTGCAAAGTCTTTTACAAAGTATATAATAGCAAAATCATGCATGATATGACCTAGGGTGTAAAAATGAGTTGGCATATCAGGTTCGACACAAATTCACTTAACAAGCGACATAATTAGGGTCAACATGAACACGATCAATTTAATAACTGTGTTAAATTTATCGACACGAACACGATATGAAAATTAGGCAGGTGATGAAGATAACACGTTTAACCCGCCTAATATCATAAACATGTTAAGTGGGTAGTATTGACTCATTTACAACCTGTGTAATCCGCTTAATATTATAAACAAATTAAGTGGGTCATATTGAATTGTATACAATCCACTTAATTTGCTCATAACATTTTTAAATTTTAACATATTTAACTCCAATCATATTTAAAAATAAATTTTCATACATACAACGCATAAATTTTTCAAGATTGAAAACTAAAATAAAAAAGAAATACAATAATAAAATTTAGATAGGTTTTAGTTGAAGTATTTATATCTAACACTTAAATTAATTTTTTACTCTTAAATAAATGTGTCACTAGCCTAACCCGCGACACAATATGTTTATATTTATATCATAAATAAGTGACTCATTTATAATACAAACTCATTTAATCTTAACTCTAACCCATTTATTTCGCATATTAGGCAAATTCTTTTCGCGTTTCATGATCCATATTGATTGATCTTCATGAAAAATGCACACACACATATTAATAAATTTTTCAATAATAAAAATAATTTTGAGAATTTAATTAATTATATTGAAATGAGAACCGAAGTATTTTTTTTATTTTATATTTATAATTATTTATAATAATGTTTTTAATTTGAAATATTATTATATTATATTTATTTAGTGCAGTGTTTTCTAAACGTGTGGATATCCTACTTATGTTACTTTTTTATGTAAAAGAAAAATAAAATTAATTTTTCTCTACAAATTTATTTTTATAACGTTTTATTTTGCTTCTAATTTAAAGAAAAAATTATCAAAATTTTTTCCTCTTATATTCTTTTCTTATTTCTAAACAAAATAATTTTTATGTAAAAGAAAAATAAAATTAATTTTTCTCTATAAATTTATTTTTGTAACGTTTTATTTTGCTTCTAATTTAAAGAAAAAATTATCGAAATTTTTCCTCTTATATTCTTTTTTTATTTCTAAATAAAATAGTTTTTGTTTATTAATATTAGTTTTCTTTTCTTTTCTTTTTTTCCTCCTACATGACATTACCTGAAAAATATAAAATAATTTATCTTTTTATAAAGTGCTTATTACGACTTATCTTTTTAAAATTATGCTAACTCCTTATATTTGACAATTTAAAAAATGTACATTTGACTATTATTTAAAATAGACTTCTCTACTTTTATATATTATATAATTTTAAATAACTTTTTTATTTTTCATATTTTTCTAGGACTATCAATGTCTTATTTTCATATATGTGTCTATTTCTTTATAGTATTATGTATTTCAAATTTGACTCTTTTAATCTAGTATTATGTATTTCCCTTTTTAGCAGTATTTAAATCTAGTCGTAGTTACACGTTTTGCACGCGGAAATTTATATATTATTTGATAATTATTACATTGAATTACTTTGATAATTTTTTAATTTGTTTAAAATTGAAAAATTTTTTATTAATAACAACAATTAAACTTTGTATTAAGACAAAGTTTCACCTGATGATGATCAATTACAATCAATCCCATATCATTACATTTAATTGCATACAATATGAATGATTCTTTTCTGAAAATTAAAGCAATAAAAATATAAGTAATTTTTTAAAAATTATATTTAATTTAATTTGAAAAATAAAAAATTATACGGTCTGTGTATCGGATAGATACCTGACTAGTTTATATAGTAATTAAGACATAATTGGTATTATTTTCTCGTAAATATGAAATTGCAGTTAATAGTTTTGAGGCATAGTTGTCAAAAACAAAAGATTAATGAATTATTTCATCCTCCAGCTTGATAATTAGGTAGTAATAAAATTTGTCTCTTTGATTGCAATCTGCACAAAAAGTTACATTACAAAACTCTAAATCAATGTGTCCAATTTTTTTCTTTTTTAATTTCCTTATTTATTCTAATTGTTAATTTTGCTGTAGGCAGGGGCGGCCATTTCAAGGTTTTTGGAACCAGAATCGCTGGTTTGAAATCGGTGTGAATTGGAACTCAAATCAGTCCAAATCGGAATTGAAACCGAGAGTCTGTGGTTTAGTTTGGATTTCAACTTTTAAGAAACCGTGAATCAGCGGCTCCAAGAACCGGTGGTTTTTTTCAACCGATTAGAATCGGCGGTTTTCATCCTGTTTTAATAACTCTTTTTTATTATTTTTTCAAATATTTTTGTAAAATCTCCAAATTAACCTTCCTAATAATTACATAACGACTAGTTTTAAGGGTATTTATAGAAATTTGATTTTTTGGATTTACTATAAATATCCCTTTTTATTTTGAAAAAAAAAATTAAGTTCAAGTATTTTTCTAAAAAAATATATTAAATTCAAGCCATTTTTTATGAAAAAAACAATAAGTTCAAGCTTTTTTAAAAAGCAAATAAATTAAGTTAAACTTTTTTTTAATTTTTTCTTTAATTTTGTCTAAAAATTATTTTTCAATATTTAAATTTTAAATTTTCAAAAAAATAATATTTTCTAAATTTTAATTTTAAAATCAATCAGAGAATGGATCGAAATTATCAATTTAGAACCTTTAAGAAACCGAATTCAAAATCATGACCGTTCAGTTCTAAACCATAATCTGAACTATCAAATTTAGGTTTATTTCCAGTTCTAGAATTTTTAAAATTGAATTGTCCATTTAGAAATTAAAACCGACAGTTTCAAAACCTTCAAAAGTAGTTTATTAATAGATGTTTAATATTAGGCTAGTATAAAGTGTAGCAAAGGGTTGGACTTGCATGCATAAGGATTGGATATGTTTGTGAGCCTCAATTCAAACGGTCTAAAGTTTTTGTTTACTTGAATATATCAATTCAGAAGAACTTGTTAAATCCTAGATAGGGTTTCGCCTGTCTTTTTTCATCTTTTTATCTTTTTGCCGTAATTGCGAAATAATCCTTTTAGCACAGTGCTAGACATTTTAGTTTACAATTCATACTATAAATGGTAGATTTAACTTATGCGAATTAAACCAATGAGCTATATACGGTTGGCTCAGTTTATTTTATAAATAAATCAAGTGTCAGCTAATTGGATAAAAAAACTAAGTTTGAATCAAAATTAGGGATAGTCATTAATTTGATTATGTACAAAACTGAATAAGAATTGGACTATGTAAATTCTAGATTGCAATCAATCTGAATTTTTTGATTGCAAATCAAATCGAAATTGGAAGGGATTGGTTATAGTATCAATTTAAAACCGATTCAACTAAGATCGAAACCAAAACTTTAATAATATGTTTGGATTGATGAAAAATAGGAGAAGAAAGAAAGTTGAGGAGAAAAATAGTATCAATTTTATTTCCTTCACTTGTTTGGAAATGAAGAAAACATGGGATGAATGCAAATACAGAGGAAAAATAAATTATGGGACCCATATGTCATTTTCTCTCCAATTTGAGAAGAAAGTTGAAGGAAAATGAATAAAATTACAATTTTGCTTCCATTTGTTTTACTTTATTGGAAAAGAATAAAGGTTAAATTCATAATTTTACTATTTATAAAATCGTTTTCCCTTTTATTTTTTCTCTCAAATATCCGAACATCAAGGGAAAAATTCTTTTATATCTTTCCTCTTTATTGTCCTTTCTATATTTTCTTTCCTCCCTAAATTGTTGTCCAAACACATTATAAGGATGGATTTCAATCTCAATTCGAGGTCTTCGAAGGCTCTGAGCTACCGGTTAAGTGAACTGAAATTGCGAGTTCAATTGCACCCAAAATGTTTTAAGGGCTTAATTGCAGTGATTTTAGAACTTAGGACTACAATGTGAAAAATAAAAAAGAATCGAAACGGGAATCTGCTGACGAGTTAGCGCACCTAGCCACCAAAGGATATTCTAGTAAATTAGAAGAATTTGTAACGGCTAGTTGGACTATTACCGTTGGATATGTGGAAGCCCTTAGCACGCTCCCCAAGGCGTCCAGCCGTCCACCCTTCCCCCACAAGTTCACTCTCTCCTTTGGATTTCCATTTCGTTTCATCAACTGGAAAAGGTACAACAATTAGAAGAAGGAAAAAAAGATCTTTAATAAAAGGTTCACTTTTAATGCACAGTTCAGTTGCCGTATATAGAACAAAGGTTTTTCCTTTCTTAATAGAAGGTGCTGATTCTAACTCTTACAAGGGATTATAAAGGAAGAATCGAGCTGAAGGGAGCTCTTCTGCTTTCACTGATCGCCATGAACATCTTCAAGAAGAAAACCTCTCCTAAAGGTACTTCCTTTTTTTATCTGGACAATATCTCTGTATCGGTTAATTTTGTTCTTTTGACTGTTTGTTCTCTAGAAAATGGAAATGGAAATGGGTACGTTTTATTCTCGTTTTTCTTCATGATTCCAAGTTTATACTGCTTAAATCATCTGCATTGATTCTGAAATTTTTAATTTTTCTGCGTTTGTTTATAATTTCATTGCAGCTAAAGTAGTGTTCTTTCTTTTCCGAATTTTTGTTTTTTTCAAATTTCCTGCTTACTCCGTGAAATTTATAACGTTTTCAGCGTAATATTTACTTGGATGCTGATGCTAATAGATTGTATTTAATATAGTGATATTGAGAATTGAGTTATTGTTCTAATTTGGCAGATGCTCTCCGGGTCAGCAAGAGAGAAATGGCTGTTGCCACCAGAGGTATGCGCGGTTAATGGTTTTATTGTTGATTTCAAAATTGAATTCTTTTTTAGAACTTAACAAGTTGTGCATTTATAAATCAGGAAAGAAATCTGTAACCTTAAAATTTTCATAATTTAGTTGAATTACTTTTATGGATGTTTTTCTGTAGGATGAAAATTCTAAATTGCAAGATCTAAGAAATCTGAGGATCTTAAAATTATTATCATATTTGTTGCACATTAATTTTGTTTTTCTTGTTATTTTACAAAGAATTCACCAATTTAGCAAATCTAGTACTAAAGTTTTTTATTTTTATTTTTTTCACAAGAGTGACAAGTAAGTTGAATTGTGAAAATGAAAATTACAGTGATATTGCCGTTAAACTTGGTCTTTCCGATAAATAAATTACCATCTCCTTTACTTTCCTTGGCAATGGACCAAGAAAAGGATAGGAGATGATGAGTTCTACACATAGTGTATATTTGGTCTAAATATCGTCGTTTATTAAATAAACATAACAAATATGGGGCTGGAATTGGCCCTTAGGCTGATTTCTAGTGCCATAGAAATGAATTAAGCTTCTTATATCATCATATCTTCTTAAACTTTCACCCATGTTCACTATGTTTGCTTCCTTTTCTGGTGGATTTCTTTTGAGAGGTTGATACATTTTTTTACTTTAGTTTAGATCAACCTCATCTAAATCTTTTTTTTTTTTTATCTTCTGCATACCCTTTTGTGTTTATATTTGCCTGAAAATTGAATTATTTGCAATGCATTTCAAAATCATTCGCAAGTTATGATGAACTTTAAATTCGAGAACATATTATACAATAGATGAAGAAAACGACACCATATTATTTTTGTATTAGGTTTCCCTTTTCACCTCTAGGTTTGGTTTGTATCAATCAAGGGTCTCGAAATAAGTAAATGGTCAGATGTCTTAATGAATGCTGGGTACACCTGAAAATTAGTACCAAAAAAATTAGTACACCTGAAAATTAGTACCAAAAAAATATGTACATTCCACATTCATTCACAGCTTATGAAAACAAGGAGTTTTCTTTTCTTCTCCTTATATTTTGTTTCTGAAACCTGCCTTAAGACCATAGTTTTGAGGTGCCAAGAGATCCCACACAAAGAAACAATTTTATATGAAATAATGCATAAATTTGACTCCCTAAACTTTGTGCAGGGGACCCTCAATGACTCTGCACTTTCATATTTCAGTAATAACTGTGCCCCTTGCCGAAATGAAATGAGAAAGTGCAGGATCATAATTGAACTCCTGCAAAGTTATTTCGTTTTAGTGAAGGGCATAATGATTACTAAAATATGAAAGTGAAGGGTCATGATTGAACTCCTGCAAAGTTCAGGGGACCATAATATGTTAGGCCATAATAAATTTAAAGCTCATTTGTAGCTTGTGTTGATGCTGATCAGCTTTTCTTTTCTCCCCCATTTTTTTTTGGTAGGTATTGAGCGGGAAATCGCATCTCTTCAATTGGAGGTATGTACATACTTTGGTTGCAATTTTTTGGCATACTGACTAAATCATTTATTTTTCTTAACTTTACTCTGTTATATGATTCAGGAAAAGAAATTAGTTGCAGAGATCAAGCAAACAGCTAAAACTGGAAATGAGGCAAGTTATTTTCTTGTTAAGTAGTTTAGTGGGAATGGACATAGGCTGCAGTCCACTAGAAACTTATAGTGTATGTATATTACCATCTATTATTATTTCTGGTTGGCACCACAAGTCAGAGGATCATGTACAGCTAGTACATGAAGGATGATTCCAGTTTGCAAAGCTAGACATAAGTCTTATGTCTTATGAAATTCCCTCAAATTCAAACTAACTAGAACAAGTCATGCTAATTCACACTTTACTGAGAATCCTAGTATGTTCTGTTGTTATCTTGTTAGGGTGGTTTGTTTCACCCTCAGAAGAGAAACGTATTACCTTTTGCCTTGCAATATTAAATCCCAGCTGCCGTCTACACCATGCCGTAAAATTTTTCAATTTTGGTCAAGTTGGTTTAGATATCCATCCTTTACTGTCTACCAAGGAGCAAATTTAGACCTTTACAAAATTTCCACAAGAAAGAAAAGATACAACAAAATGAAGTAGAAATATAAAAGTGTAATAATCGCATTAAACCTTTTAAATCACCAATCCATAGTGTTCGAGTTCATGTGAAATCAGGCATTGCAAAAAGTGGCTAAAGAAGTATCAGTAAATGCTTTTATATTTTTCATTATCTGGTTTCACATTCTGACTAACAAATTGAAGTGTTATATCAAGGGAAAACTCAATATGATAATAAACATCATTATAGCCCTAGATTGGAATTAAGGGAGATATCTAGATTCACATTCCAACTCACAAATTGGAACGCATGGGTTTGTGGTAAAATGGTGACCAGCATGAAAAAACTGTTCAAGGATCTTAAATTGGAGTCAACTTCAGTTGCGTGTATGTTGAGCATATTTTGTTATACATATATAATGCAATGCATTTCAGGTGACTTAGCTTGATTTAGTATTACTTAATGCATGCTCAAAATAGCTTCTTCACCTTTTGTTAATTTACTTTTGTGTAAGCATTTGCTTAGGCTGCCACCAAGATCTTAGCACGTCAACTTGTTCGGCTACGGCAACAGATAACAAATTTGCAGGGTAGTCGTGCCCAAATTAGAGGTGTAGCTACTCATACACAGGTGGGTGTTCTATCTATCAGCAAAATCTAGTTGATAAGATGTTATCAATTTTCATGCTGTCTGTTTTTTTTCATAACCTGGTATCTTGTGGTTCACAGGCATTGTATGCCAGTACTTCAATTTCTACAGGGATGAAAGGTGCAACTAAGGCAATGGTGGCAATGAACAAGGTATCAATTTCAGAGTTGCTAGAGTATATTTTTCTCATTAACTATGTCCTGCTTATTAGATAGACAGTCAATCAAATTCTTAATGGTAGAATTTAGTTGCCTGGTCCAGCGCCTGGTATCTGTAAAGGACTGTTGGAAATGATATAGGAAAGTTGAAATCTGTGTGTTAATAAAATCAAAATTTTGTGGAGTTGAGGTGAAAATTGGAATTTGTTGTGCGTCGGATGCAATGTATTCTTCACAATGATAATGTCATTTACTGAACTGTTTTTATTCTTCAAATGCCTAAAGTTTTTTCAAGCATTATTTTACCATCAACCGAATTTTGTCATTATCTAACCCATCTTTTCAGCAAATGGCTCCGACAAAACAAGCTAAAGTAATAAAAGAGTTCCAGAAGCAGTCAGCACAAATGGACATGACGGTAATAATCTCTGTATCCATTATATTTCCTTTCCTTGTAACCTCGCCTGCCTACGTGGGCTGTATATTTCAAGTTCCAATCGCTAGCCTATTAGTTGGTTGGTGTACTTGGATATTTCATGTATTCTATATTGTATGTACTTGGCGAATAACATAATATTCCATTCATTGTCCTTTTTGCAGATTGAGATGATGTCAGAATCCATTGATGAAACTTTAGACAAAGATGAGGCTGAAGAAGAAACAGAGGAGCTTACTAACCAGGTGAAAAATTGGTTGCCCTATGTTACTTATTATCTCTAGTTTTTACCCTAATGATCTTAAATATATCTCTAATTCACACGAAAAATTATAGGTGCTTGATGAAATTGGTGTAGACATTGCATCTCAGGTATATTTCAATCAATATTTTACAATCTCACAAACTTAATTCTTACAGTCTCTTAATTTCCAGTACAATTCAATTTTGATATTTTTCTTAACAGTTATCTTCAGCTCCAAAGGGTCGAATTGCAGCGAAGAATGCTTCCAATGTTGTTAAAAGGTATCTGAAAATTTACCAAGGTCTATAGGATAGCATTGAGAAAGGTGCAGAACACTTGTACGTAGGAGAAGATCATTGTTAAAAAAAATATCAAATAAAGCATCACTTTAGGAAATCTGTTTTTTGGAATGGCTACTAAAATTTTTAGCTCTTTCTTGGTAAAAACATACCACATGTCATTAGTTATGGCAAGAAACATTTTTTTTTATCATATTTGTCTATGACCATGAAGTTCGGAGATGTGATCCTTGCTGAGCATGTCATGTGCTGGGACTATCATAATTGGACTTAGAGTTTTAGGCTGTATTTGGCAGCAGCTTTTTGAGTACCTTTTAAAGTTTTGACTAATCAAAACGCTGAACATTACTTAAAAGTTGTTGGTAACATAACGTTTGGATTAGGTTTTAGAGGTTAGGATAGTTTTTTGTGAAAAGTTAACTCATGTAACGTTTAAATTTTAGCGTTTCATGAAACGCTATTCAAACAGTTAACAGCTATCAAAACAACTAATTTTGCTGAACAGACTTTTAGTTAGTAACCATCAGATTTAGTTTAACTTTCATAACTTTCTCAGTTTACATCCCTGAATGTTTAAAAGTTCATTGAACAAGCTAGCATAACTAATGGAAGTTGTGCGAAGCTGGTTCCCATAGAGATAGGACTGGCAAACATTGAATAGTCATCTGTAAAACACATTGTTAATGAGTCAATATATTTACATATCTTGATCTGAATATACATTTACTTCTCTTAATTGGTGGAGGTGGGGGAGGTTTATATATTGCAAAAAAACAATCCAGTTATGTGCTATTTTTATTTATTTAAATGCAGTTCTGAATCTCCTGACGTTGAGGATCTTGAGAAAAGATTGGCATCCCTGCGACGCATCTAATATAGGAATGATGGTGGTCAGAACTGTTCAACAGAGTCTCATTCCATGTAAATTTTCTCGCAGAAAGAATTATATGCATGCATAACAGAATTGTGTATCAGTAGGATTGCTGTTCTTATATATGTTCTATAAACTATAAATAACAAGATCCTCTTTATCTATCTCTCATTAAAGAAATATTATAAAAGATATCCATTTCACACTTGGCACTCATATTCTATGTCTATCTATGATGTTCTTGAAATAATCTCATATCCTTTTTCGGTTTCTAATGCACTGCCTAGTTACCTAATGACTTGTTCTGATTAAAAGACATTCTGTAACATAAATAGGATTGGGAAAAGCTACTTCTGCATTGAAAATTATTGTGGAGTCAATTCTAAGTGGGGATTGATTCCATGTGTACTTGCACATACTCATATCATATATTGATCGTCGGATTAGCATGTTTTGTGGGTCTGACAGTGAAACTATGCATGCATTTTACAGTTGCATAGAATCATTTTTCCTTTTATATGGCATTTCTTTTATTTGATTTGCAAGTGCAAGTTGGAGCAGAAGTGATGAGACATATAAGTTTTATGTGGGACAAACAAAAGTCCTTTGTTTCTGTGTTTCTTTTTGGAATGGAAAACCCTTTTGGTGGAATGGAATTCAACAAAATTGATGTGAAAAGACATTCAATTTTTTCTTATGCTATCAAAAAGGTCTTCTTTGACACAAATAAGAGAATAGAATCCATGTGTGACTTTAAATGCATTCAGATGGTGAGCTGGTTCTGATTCCATAACAGGAGTTTTGCTTTGAGAAGGGACCATCGGGCGATGAAGCTTGGACAATTATTTTGGGGAGCCGAATGAAATTTTTAAAACTTTTCAGTGGGCGAATATAATTTTTCTATATCTTTAAGGATCAAAACACAATTTTTCAAAAGGAATTTTGAAGAGTGTAATGGATTAATGGGAAAGTGAAAAAGTTATATGTCTCTAAACAATAAATAGCATTTCAAATTATAAATAAATACATTAGGATCCATTTAAGGACAGACCAGTCAAATAAGGGAAAAAAAAGTCATAGCACGGGACATAATTAGTCTAATCTGAAAGTTAGGATTGAGTCAAATGAGTGCATATGATACGAATTTAAACAAAACATGTCATGGGTTAATTCACATGTCAGGTTTTTGTAATTCTTATATAATTCATTAAATTATATTGGTTGTATTTTTTCTCCATTTACTATTTATTTAATTAAACGAATTATATATGTAATGTTCGTGTTTATACTGATTCTATATATATCGGTGGGTTCTTGTCGAGTTTAATACCTCGACTCATTTTGATACGACTAATTATTTAAGATATCAACTAATGCGGCTAGGGCACATTTAAATTTTTTCTTTCGGAAAAAAATTATTTATTATTTAATGATAAAATATAATTAATTATTATATTAAATGTTAATTTTTGAATTAAAATAAAGGTCCAATAAAAAATATAGAAAATTTTAATTTTTTTAAAAAAAATATGTCAATTACGATTATATAATAATAATAAAAAAATAAAAAGGCTAACTTCCTAATTACAATCATATACCAATTACTTGCATTTATGTGAAGTGTAATATTTAAATTTTCGTCCCATATCTCTAGTTTTACATTACATTACCGGTTTCAATTCCCTTTTCAAGAATAGTAATTCCTAGACAAAAATGTAAATTTAATTAAATTTATCATTATGTATGTAACCACATTTATAATATTAGGAATAATGTACTGATAATTTAGAGTTTATATATAAAAAAAAAATTCTTAAAAAAGATAAATTAATAACCTTTTAATTGTTAAATATTTGCTTCTAGAATATTGTTTATTCAATATCTGTGCAAATTTTGAGCAATTACGTGTCGCACTCTAAAATATTATTTATACTTTACCTTTACAAATTGTTGTTAATCACAAGCTCTGAAAATAAAATAATAAAAAGCATGAATTAAAATTGAAATGAAAATTCTATTTTAATTGCAAATTCAGAATAGAAGTACCTAAAAAAATAAGCAAAATACACTAAAGCACGTGCCTTGATTCGTACATGTTGCCCGTAAAAATAGAAATAAAAACTATTAGATGAAAACAATAGGACGAGAGAACAGATAGAAGACCTAGAAATACACAATAATAAATAGATAAAAATTAAGATTCAATGTATGAAAAATATATTGCCAGATAAGATTAAATTTAAAAAATATTGATTATTACCGCAAAATATTAATTTTAAATTTAAAAAATATTTTGATGACCAATCAAAATTTTAGGAGAACGAAAAAAATCATAGAAAAAAGAAACAGTAAAAAAATTTCTAAAAAAAGAGAAAATAGAATGCTGAAAAAATATAGCATCATGGCAGTAATTTAAAAATGCCTTTTGCTTATATTTTAATGACCAATTAAATTTTAAAAATAAAGAAAAATCATTGTAAAAAAAGAAAAGTCCATAAATTTCTAAAAAAAAAGGGAAAATAAGGTGCTGAAAAGACAGAACACTGTATTAACATTTTAAAAATATCTTTTACTTCACAATTATATATATATATATATATATATATATATATTCTAGAAACAAAGCTACTGTTATTTTATTAGACTTATAAACTATTAGAAATTATAATATTTCTTTAAAAAAGTGTTCCTATATCAAATAATTAATTTTTAAATATAAATTATTATTAGTTTAAGAAAAATTTAAAAATATTAATAAAATTGTCCTTACTGTTACCTTAAACTTTTTCACTCGCACAAATGTATTAAGTTAATCCAAGCTCATGGTCAAGAGTAAATTTATTTATTATTTATAATTTCAAATATTAAGTATAATTTAGAATGTTATTGCAATAAAATATTAAAATATAGGATAAAATTAAAATAGAAGTTAAATTAGAGTTAAATTGCAAAAAAATACTAAAATTTAGTGTGAAATTAATATAAAAGTCAAATTAGAGTAAAATTGAAATAAAAATTAAAATTCCGGTGAAACAATGTATCAAGCTGACAATGGAAAAATAATTTTTTTATAAAAGATAATGATTATAATTTTTTATTTTGTATTGAAATGAAAAATCTTAGCTATTCCTATCAAGATTGGTAAAATGTATAATTCAAATAAATACTTAGAGTTTGAGGCATATTTGATTGATTTACAAGTAAAAAAATAATTTTATTTCTTAAAACCATTTTTATTTTGAATAAATTTAATTATTGTTGCGATACTATAATTATTTTTAATTTAACTAATGAAATTTATTTAATTATTTTAAAAAGTAATTTAAAATAAAATTGTTCGAGGATGTAACAAAGCGGAGAACGAGAAAGACCAGTAATAATGAAAAATTGAAGCCCCAAATTGCAAAAATGAGTTTGGACTTTGCAACAGAAAAGGGGAAATTTCCGTTTATTTGTTGTTGACAGATTCCGTTACCCAATTGCAATCGAAATCCCAAATCCCAAGCTATTTTCAGAAACTATTTCAATTTCAATTGCAACTTCAACTATTGTAGCTGTAGAATCGGAATCCTCACATTCCATAGATAACAATACGCATACATTATTTATATACCTCTTCATTTCTCCTGTTCTCTTTGACCCAAAATCAGATAATCCATACAATTTCGGGTCCCAAACTCCATCTGATCTTCTCGGTTTCGTCGATTCAGTTGATTGTTTCTTCTTGTTTGATAATTTATTGTATTATATAATACAATTTCTACTCGCTGTCCTTGCTGCTGTCTTCAAAGTTGAATAATTGGGTATGCTTTTTTATTTTATTTTTTTTATGTGGATTTGTATCTGTGTAATTTTTGAGCTATTTTTAATTTGTTGATTTTCATCTGGGTTTGTAGGAGTTTTGACTCTTCCATTGCGTTTTCGATTTTTTTCCTGTAAAGCTCGAGAGACGGTTCTTTTGAAGCAATTCAGGTTTTTTTTTTTTGGTTTTCGATTTATTGTGTTTTGCAATCTTGTTGTGGGTTTATTTCGGCTGTGTTTTGCTGAATATTTGATGAAATAAATCTTTAGATTACGTTGTCCATTTTTCTGTCCGGTGGATGTTTGCTTTTTTTTTGTAATTGTGGAGCTTTTTACTTTCAGGGAGATAAGTTTTGGTCGATCATGGATTAGGCTTGCCCATATCTGATAATGGATATTTGTATTGATGATGGGTTATAATATTTGGAATTATAGTTTGAGTTCCATAGGATACACAGATAATTTAGAAAATTGGTAATTTGGCAGCTTCCTTGCATTAATTTTTCCACATTGCCAGCTCCATTATCTTTACGCATTCAAGCTTTCTGTGAATCAAATTCTGACAAGAACGCAGCTGGACACTTATCAGATATGATGGTTGACTCAGATCCCATATGTGTTCGCCATCTTCATTTTTCATGCAGATTGCAAGTTATGTAATTTGTAAAGAAATTTAGGGAATGCAGTGGGCAGCCACATGCATTTCGATTTTCTTCCTCTTTCTTGCAAAAGAAGTGGAAAAAACCATTAATGACATTCGTGTAATTGGGACTGTTAAAAGTTAGTCTTGGAAGTTATCATGTTGTTCAACTTGTGGATGCAGTCATGATGACATTTCGGGTTCTTACCTGAATATTTTACTTTATGCATTAGTGGGTGGAGAATTATTTTGTTCTTAATTTATTTCAATAGGTTGAATACATGCCATCTGTTTTACTACCATGCTGATTGCTAATATATTTCCTGTTTCTAATTCCATCTCTCTGCCTCAATATTTGTGTATTCTGAAGTACAGTACTTTCTCAACAGTTACTAGATGATTGATTGCTGTTAGTTGAAAAATGTTATTCTCGTAATTGCACCGGTCTGACAAAGTGTCGATGTGTGTGGTTTTGCATTGCCCCATGCATGCATCTGTGTGTCAGCTAGAACATTTCTTTATTCTGTTTTCTCTACTCCTGCCAGGCACCTATTAATACAATCATTATTCTTTTATTTGAGTTACATAAGCTTCTTGACCCTCATGGTAGGATTACAGAAGCTCATTAATTATTCTATTGTAATAGTTCAGTGTTAGAAACTTAGTTTAATATTCACTATTATAAATATACTCATACATCCATCTACACACATGTTTTGAGATTTTGTGAATTGGCAAGTCCTTGAAGCTCCTATATGGATAGATTGATTGGATTAGACTGATTTGGTTTTACATGCATCTGCCTGCATTTCTATAGAATATTCAAAATAGGGGATGACTTAAATGTGGGTATCTGTTTTTGTTTAAACCTGTTGGATAAGTTGTAATGTGTAGATTGTTTTCAAATCACAGCTATGCAGAGCCAGCTTCAGTGTAGTGGGTGTAGGAGCATTCTTCTTTATCCAAGAGGTGCAGCAAATGTCTGTTGCGCATTATGTAATACAGTTACCTCTGTCCCTCCTATAGGTACACATGTTTCCCACTTCATTTTCATATGGAGCTATTTATGGATATGTTATACTTAATTAAATTTGATAATTCAGTTTATAGTTTTCCAACATGCTTGCATTAAGCTTAAAACTTCTACTGAGTTCATTGACATCTCTGTATAATGAGTACTGTCAAAATACTAAAAGTAGATGATTGAGATGCCATCATTAATATTGCTTTTTGTGCCACCAAATTTTTTAGTTCATTTATTTTTCAATTGGTGATTAGCTACATTTTTATGGTGTTGTGGAATGATTTCTTGGAATGAGCTTATGTTACAGCATGGTAGACAAGCTTAGATCCTATGTTTTGAATTATGGAGTATTATATAAATAGAGAGAATGGCCCAATGCGTTATTGAATTTGGGATTTGAAAATTTAATATTGCCAGAAGGATAGATATTTTGGGTTTGAAAAATAAGAATGCCTTGGTATGCACTAACTCAACCATAAACAAGCTCAGTAGGCTTTAAGTTTCAGGATTAGTTAATTTTTCTAGTGTCACTCTTGCAAGTCATTTTTTCAGTTTTTCTTTAAACAAGAAACTGACCTTTCATTTCTTTTTTCTTTTTGGGTTTCCTGTGTTTTGAAGAAAGGAAATATGTTTGATCATCCAAAGTAAGCTTTTGAAGGTGGAATCTGGAAAACTTGTATGTTAAACTTGAGAAAATAAAAATTTCTAGGGATAACGTTTTTCTTTTTATAGATGAATTATGAAAAGTCTGGTCCTTTCTATTGTTTCTATGTCTTTGAAGGTTTAAGTTCCAGATCTAACTCTTTACTGATGACCAGCAAATTGAAGGCTTGTGTTGTAAACTCAAGAAATAAAAATGTAAAAGATGAATTAAATTACTTTTTTTGGATATATGAATGATGAAAATCCTGCTTCTTTGTGAGGTTTTAGTTGTTGTCATGCTGATTTTGGTAAGCAGAATTGTAATGTAATGACTATTTGTTTACTTTTTTTATTACAACTTATAGAGCCCAAAGTTAATTTGTCTACTTTTTACAATAATCAATCTCAAAACAACTATTGAGATTTTGCAACTTCTCATTGAAGGTCTAAGCTCCAAATATAACTTTGTACAGATGGCCACCAAATCCAGTGCTTGTGGAATAAATTCAAGAAATGAAAAAAGCGAGAGTCAAATTAACTTACTTCTTATTCTAATTCAAATATAATTTTAAGTGAGGGTCTTTCCTTCCATTTTTCAACAAAGATTTTTTTGGATCTATTTGACACTATAATTATTTACATACACATAACTTCGAATTATTTTTTCTCGATATGTGAATGATGAAAAGCCTGGTTGTATGAGAGGTTTTAGGTGTCGATATTGGCAATGAGAATGTAAATAATGACTGTTTCTTTATCATTTTGATTACAGCTTGTGAAACCCATGGGTAGTTGTAGAACCTTTTTAGAATGATCAATCTCAAAACAACTATTAAAATCTTGCAACTTCTGTTTTCAGGCCACAGTGATCTACGCTATTCTTGTTTTGTGAATCTTGTGTATGTGTCAAAAATGATTAAGATGTTAACAAGTTGCGCTCAAAAGGAGCAAGTGAATCTGGGACAAATCTCTTATTTTCTTAATAAAACTTCTACTGAGAACTTACATTTGCATCTAAGATTAAGAAGTAAAAGTTTAGTCATTAGCATTATCTTTCTTTACACCTAATTTAAAAAATCTATGAGTATGAGGAAATTTTCTATCTCTATTCTTGAAGGTTGGAAAATGAAATTAGGATTTTCACATTTGGGCTGCCCTTATTCAGCACCTAGGCAGGCAAGCAATGGTTTATCAGTTTGCCTAGTCGGTAGAAGTTTATCTGCTATACAGTTGTTGACAATAAGCTTGAGATGGATGGCACTATTTGTTAGTTATGCCTTTTAGCACATTTATATTGAAGGAAAATTGCATTTAATAACAACCAGCTATGTGAAAAATTGGAACCAATTCATGCTAACTACTACATGGTCAATCTTAGGATTTCTGTGTGAAATTAAGGCTATTGAATAAGTCTGTAGAACTCAATAGAGTGATTGAACAGATTTAGGATGTTTTGTTCAGCTGCTAGGAACAGTTGATAGCTGATTGAATCCTGCAGCTGGAAAAGATAGGTAAAAAAGAATAAACAGTTTTTGTATGTGAGAGACCCTTAAGCCAATTTTCTACTTTTGAGCATTATCTTACCAGCTGCTAGTTGTTGGAGATTTTATAAGTAGTTAGACAAATTTATGGCCTATTGTTATCTAACAATCAGAAGCTTACCCTTTAGTCTACATAAATACATTACCTGTAACGTGATTAATTTGTTTACTTATGGCAATGATGAACTACTATTAAGTTACTGATTATTATGTATAATTCTTTAATTAACAATTATAGTTATATTTTTATGAAATGAAAACTATATGCATCTGTAGAAAACTTAGTTTCTATTAATTTATGCAACTGCTTAATACATATATGTGTGTGTGTGTGTGTGTGTGTTGGTTGTCAGCTATTAGCTAGCATCCATCAAAAATACCAACAACTAAACCATATGGGTTCCTTGGCTCCTATAATAGAAAAAAGGCTGAATGTTCAAAGCATTACTTCTTTAAATCTGTTTTTTCTTTTTAAAAATTTTATTTTTGTGGATGGAGTGTCTGGAAACTAAAAAAGCTTCAATTTATTAGGTAGATAATTATAGATTATGAAGTATGAAACTTTCTTTGATCATCTAAGGTTGTATGATACTCCTGCAGGCATGGAAATGGCTCAACTTATATGTGGAGGTTGCCGGACATTGCTTATGTATACACGTGGGGCAACAAGTGTGAGATGCTCTTGCTGCCATACTGTGAACCTTGCACCAGGTATAATATATAATTAGACATGTAAGATCTGTATCATCATCTCTTGGACTGCGGCCAATTTAGCTTGCAGACTTCACTGGTTTAATCTGCATCATAACACATCAATTATAACTTGTTGCATAGTGAAATGATATGGGCTTATATTTACGTTGATGGAATTTCAGTTACATCTACAGCATAGAAATAGGTTCTCAGAGGATATTTTCCATTCAGTTTGATTATTCAAAGTGAAAAATATAGAAGAACCAGTTGGAGGTAAATGTATCAGTCATCAAATTAAATAAGTAGCATCCGCTTTCTGAGATGAGAATGTTTACGATGGTGGATCTATTTCTGAAACTTCTCTTTTCCCTTCCTAATTTTGTTAAAGAGTGCATTTTCTGGCAATTATAAGAAGAAAATTGAGGCGGAAATGTATGCAATTCAATTGCATCCCACCTTCAATGACCTGTTCCCTGTTTGCATCAAGTCCCCTTCGATGTGGTAAATGAAAGCTGGTTGATTAAATTCACTTTGTCGAATTTATTGAAAGAACCAAGCTTTTGCGAAATGGGTGCCATGCCATTTGATATATCTTCTATGCATTTATTATACTGGATCCATATTTTTCATTCTTGTACTAATGTATTTCTGGATGGCATGCTTCGGTTTTGTTATAGTTTTCTAAATTTCGTCTTTCATTTCTTTTGGGGTATACTGATCTGTGTTGTATTTTCTGGCTATGCATGAGAAAGCATCTGGACAGGTTGCTCACATCAACTGTGGAAACTGCCGGACAATGCTCATGTATCCGTATGGTGCTCCATCAGTCAAGTGTGCTCTCTGCCACTATGTTACTAATGTTAGTGTAAGTATATATATATACATATATACTGTATGAAGGTTAAACTTTTTTGCATACTTTGTATGTGTTTTTGCTCAAGCTTCCAAAGTAACTTCAATTTCACATGTTGATGTGAAGCACATGTGGTGCATCAAAGCACATGCTTGGTCATAGGTACAATTAGCTTTCTAAAACTGAAGAAGTACAAATTTACGTTTAAATTATAAGATAATTGTGCTTAAATTGCATGTCTTTCATTTTACAATGTCCATGATTTCCTGTACTGACTACTCTCTGGTTGAGATACTTGAATTCTTATGTGTGCCTATGTAGGATAAACTAACTAAAGATAATTGACTAAATTCATTTCCTTGCCACTTGTAAATTTGAAAATTGCTGAAGATATATTCTAGGTTTATTGGTGTAGGTGATTAGAACTGTACAGATTTGTCTGAAATCAAGATGTGGCTTATATGCATCACGAAATGCAAGTTAAGGTGAATGTAGTCGGTGACATATGTTGTCTCATTGATTGCCTGGCCTTTGTCATTTGTTATCTTAAGATCTTTGCCTGTTGGGGCCAAGATTTATTTGCTAAAAGTTGTATGGTAGAGGCAGCATGATGCTTAGAGGCTTAAAAGACAGCAACTTGCCACTTCTAGACTTACAAAACTTTGACACACAACTGAAGTCACTTAGTAAATTTTGATGCATTATTCAAGTGGTACAATGTATATTTATATTGTAAGATTAATTTTCAAGCCAACAGACATAATACAGTGCATATGGATGATGAACAGAATTAATCTTCATTTGTCGCACACTCTTAGGTTTTTGTTGCTATGATGACATGGATAGTTGACTTTTGCATAGATGTCTAAAATCAAGAATTGGTTTATAAGGCATCATGAATCTAATTTAACAAAAAGATGTTATAAGTGGTCTATCTAGTCCCACTGATTGCCTGGCCTCTGGCTCATTTGAAGTTAAAATCCTTGTACATGGAGGAACAAAATTTATTCAGAATGAAGTTGTGTGATGAAGGTAACACTACTCTCGAAACTTTATGGGCATCGACTTTTCTTTGTCTTTGCAAATAAAATTTGTAAAACAACAATCAGGCAAGAGTTAAGCGACTGATTGTCACTGTTTATGTCTGTTCTTCAGGATCCTCTTAAATCTTGGCCGTTGCTAGGTTCACTAAATTTCTTCCCCTCCTTTTCCTTTCCCATTGTCCCATTGCATTTGTATGTGCATTTCTTGGCATTTGTGCCAATTCAACACCTCCTTTAGGCTAATGAATAAAGATAAAAATAAATTTGCTAGTTAGGAGAAAATTTTCCTTTTCTTTTGTAATTTGGGACATCAAATAAGATGTAAAGAAGTTGCAAATTGGCTTCTTTGCTTGTCACTGACATCATGCTCAACTGTCTTCTAAATTCTCTTTGCTGGTGATTCTATAGTGTTTAACCTAGGCTTATCTTGTGAAATCTTTTCCTTCAATTGACTTTGCAGCTCTGACTTGTATGCATATATCTTTCACAGTTGGTCTTGATTTATTTGTGGGTTTGTTTTCAACAATAAGGATGTTAATGTGATGTATTCTAACAAATTTGTCATTCACATTCCAATGGACATAACCTCCTTGAATGTTTTGTTCAAAACTTTTGTTGCAAGTAGTTTGATATAGAATGCAGTTTAGAGCACTGATCTTGGGTTCATTTCAAAGCTTTCCCTATGGTAGATGTGAATCTTATGGTGATATTGGCGATACAGATACGGAGTCTTTAATGCAGCCAGAATGTTTATTAATTTCCGGGAAATCCATCTACAGAGCTCTAGTTTAATATCTGTTTCCAGTTTCACTTTGCTCCTTGTCTCATGAAACTTTTGCAATACAACTGATCCTCACATGGCCTGCAATATAAAGTGCCTTGTTTGCTGGGAAATCATTTTCTTTTTCCTGTAAAGTCAACTACTTGGTATCATGTGTGAGTGAATTGGATGATTCTCTGGTTGGTTTTGTCTTTTGAAAGGGAAAAGAAGGGCTCTTGAGTTCTCTGCTTGTTATTACTTCAGATTGCTTTGCTTGAGTCAAGAGAAGCATTTTCAGTTTTCATTGTTATTGTAATTTCACTGATGAATACTGTTTCTCCTGTTCTCTCAATGCTTTACTATACATTTTGCAGATGGCTAATGTAAGGGTTCCACTTCCGGCAAATAGACCCAACGGTGCAGCCGGAATGATATCATCTACTTCTACAGTGAGTAATTGACCTTTGCTGATCTTGTCCTCGTAGTAGATTTGGGTTGTTATGTCTTATGCTTACTATTTCTGTTATTCTTCCTGGCAGCCAATGCCTCATTCGCAAACTCAAACTGTTGTTGTGGAAAACCCTATGTCTGTCGATGAAAGTGGCAAACTGGTAAAATTTAACTCAAGACTTTCTTTTCTTAATTTACTCTTTTTTGAGGCAAAATATATACTCATAATGAAAGCACCTGAATTTTGCAGGTTAGCAATGTTGTCGTTGGTGTAACGACAGAAAAAAAATAATGCGGTGAGATTTTGAGATCTTACTGTTCATATGGTAGGAAGCAGTCAGATTGGTCGAAATGGAAATTGATTGTGCATATTTTTGTTGGATATAGCTATGATCAACATTGATTTTATAAAACATTGCAAATATATGAGCTCTTAAATAGAGAAATTCAAAGTGGATGTACATTGTGAAGATTAGAACTGGAGCGTGACTATAGTTCTGGTCCACTTTTATTTGTTTGCTGCATATTTGTTTCTACCAGAGTGATTGTGCTTATTTTTTCAAAAACACAATTACATACCTGAAAATGCCATTTTTTTTTTCCAACACAAGTACTTGGAGTTGTGATCATTTTCTATTCTTGTTTGGTTGTAAGGAATGAGAATTTGTCATAATTATTATGTTTAATTTCTTAGAACTTTTGGTTTTATAAAATGAAAGAGATATTTTTATTTTAATGAATTTTGGAAAATTTTGTGGAATGTGTTGCTATTAGTAATGTTGGTTTATTATGTTCTAACTTTCCAAATTAAAATGCATTATTTATCAGAATTGAATCGAATCGATTTGGTTTAATTTTCGATTAACAAAACCGTTGCAGACCTTAGCTACTCGTACTTGTAGACAGTATTTGGAATGAGGAATTTTCGACAAATGTGTTTTTTTTTTTCCAAATTAAGGTGAGAAATTTTGCTCACCTTAGCTAATATTTAATGTAAATTTAATTAATTTAAATTTATTGAGCTAGCATTGACTTGCGAGTTGGCTCGTAAGTTTGGGTTGATAAAGCTGGGTTTGGTGGTTTTGAGTCCTAGCCGGGTAGCTCGGCTAACTGGATCGTGCTTGGGCCAAAATGAGTATTTAAGCTGAGTAGTTCTCTCAAACCTCTAGCGTTATGGATAAAATTGCACGTGTTAAGATTTGTCAGGCTTGCAGAAATCGCTCTATCAAGCACTCCAATCTGTGAGTTTTTACGTACAACTATGAGCAGTGAGCTTCAAAGTACAGAAGCATGTATCATAAAAGAGTCTCATCTACGTTTTCAAGGAGTTGATGAACAGAGAGAGTTGCATTGTAAGGAGAGATTAGAAACTTAATCTCAGTTTTTGAGAATTAACTGATGAAAATAAGAGAGCAAATAAATATTTTTTATATAAAAACTTATTAAGCTTTTTCTGCTGTCTTATGGTCAATGTTTTTGGTGTCAATAAATAAATAAATATTACAAGTGCCTATATTTCTTAAGTTTTATTTATTTTTTAATTTATAATATTATGAGTCTATTCGATAAAATTAAATGTTATCTATCTTAATCTATTTTTATTGTTTAAAAATAAAAAAAAGAATATTTAATTCATCCAAATTAAAATTCAAGTGTGTATATTGGTCCATTAATTTCCTCAACCGCCAAACCAACAGGAGAAAATCCACAAGTAGATGGTTAGACCACCAAAAGGAATGGCTTATTGGACTAAACAAATGATTTTGGTCATCCATTTATCCAATCTAACACTATATATATATATAAAACTCCCATTGCCTAATTAATCAGATTAATTGCTAAAACCTAAATTAGCCTCTCACTGTCTCATTTTAAATCAGTCATGGCTTTAGAAAATGGAGATCAAAAGGTTGAAGTTGGGTCCTCTAGCTCAAAGCCAATTAGGAATTATAACTGGATTTTAATGGTGTTTAGGGCTTTTGCATTTATGGCCACTGCAGCTGCAACAATTGTGATGGGACTTAACAGAGAAACCAAAACAATTATGGTTGCTACCATTGGAAGTACTCCATTGACAGCCACTCTTACTGCCAAGTTTCAAGACACACCAGCTTTTGTGTAAGCATTTCTCACTTTTGCTTCACAAATTCCTCATTTTCTGCCAGTTTAGAATTGAACCCATGTTTTTAATTTATAATATTAAGAAAAATAGAAAGTATTTTAGTTTTTTCTATTCAATCTCTGAATATTTATTTCAGTGTTCTCTACTAAAACCAAAATAAAAAACCAAATAATAAATAAAATATCAAATTGTTTCGATTTAGTAGTTTGGTTTTTCTAAATAGCAGTCAGCCCTAGATGTTAGCACCATTGAACAAAAATTTATTGGTTAAAATTTTGTAAAAAAAAAAATTTTATTAATATAAAATAGTTAATCCTCCTTAAATATGATGATACAGGTTCTTTGTGATAGCAAATGGAATGGCTACCATGCATAACTTGGTGATGATTGCAGTAGACTTATGTGGAAAAAAGTTGGATTACAAAGGACTTCGCCTTGCCATTATTGCGATTTTGGATATGGTAATATAAATATATAAATCTCATTTTTTCTCCTAATTCTAATTGTATTTAATTTTTTTATTAAAATAAGTATATTCATCCGTGCACTGAGGCATAGCTAATGGTCAATGTACGTGCAGTTTGACAATAAACCCATGTTTAAATCTTTTTCGTATTTTTAAATTAAATTTTTAGTATTTTAATCAAATCAAAACTCTATATCTGTTGCAATTATAGAGTTGGATAACATAACCTTAAACATTCTATTTAACGCTTAATTTATTAACTTTTTCTTTTAAATTCAACTAATTAGATAATTAATGTAATTTTTTGTCATTTCAAGTTAAATAGCTATTTTTATCAAAAATTTTTAATCTAAACCGCTATGTAAATAGTTTACAGCTAATAGCTAACAACCGATAAAACAACTAATATTATCGAAAAAATCCATAAATTAATAAAATCGAGCATTATTCTTTTTAATTTTATGGACAAATTTATTAATTATTTATGGTACTGATTTGGACACAGATGACAGTGGCTTTAATAGCAGGAGGAGTGAATGCAGCAGTTTACATGGCAGAGTTGGGTAAAAATGGAAATTCACATGCAAGGTGGAATAAGATTTGTGATAAATTTGGGAAATTTTGTGACCATGGAGGAGGTGCCATTATTGCTTCCTTTGCTGGTCTTCTTTTCATGTTGATAATTTCAGTCATGTCTATTCTCAAACTTTCAAAGCCAAAATCTAATTGTGCAGTTAATGCATCATTAGTCCCCTAATCTTCTCTTTTTTTCAATAACAATGTGTTCCATTTAGGTATTAGTTGCTTAATGATGGTGCTTGGGCTTTGTACCCTAAGAAATTAGGGATTTATCAAATCTTTTGTGTCCTAAGAAATTTGTAATTTGTCTTTCTATTTAAATTTTCAATGTATGAAAGAAAAAGTTTTATATATATATATATACACTACACATATTGATAGTAGCAATTAATAAAATGAACCGAGCAATTAATAAAATGGATTGAACGTTATTCAAATAAATTCAAATAGCGATAACACTGGATATCAAAAAGTCATTTAATCATGTGATTAATGCCCAAAATTGTCGCTTGACATTTATGACGTGAACTATTGTTCAGCATTTATTCTTTCGGTTAGAATAGAAAAAATACTATAAATATTTCTATTTCATCTTATTAGAAGATATTATCTTCAATAACAATTTATGAATATTTCTCTCTTTTACTTCAATCACACACTTTACCTCAATTTAATCCCATTCAATTACAATAAATTACTAAGGCATTGGGTGTCTAATGAATCCTTAGGTGCCCTAATTGAAAATCATGCCCTTTTTCAAAATTTTGATGTGCATAATTGGATTCCAATTGGTTGATACCTACATAGAAATAGAAAATAAAAAATTAAAATTATTTTCTATGAGTAAACACACCCTAAATTTTCATAATTTAATTTTATATCAACCATAAATGGGTCCCTTTGGATCGTGTTAATTGAGATTAACCAAAGCCCTTTTATGGGCACATAGATTTTTTTTTTAAATAAAAACATTTTTTTATATCTTATGTATTCATTTTTTTGCACCTTTTCATTAATTTGTTACTTTTCTTTTATCAAATTTAAAAAATAAAAATTATTTTCTCTGATTTTTGCAAATGTTATAATCATAATATACCATATTCTAAATTATTATAATTTTTAGATATCTATATATAACATTTAAATTTATTTAAATTATTATTATTTAGAGAGCACAATAAGCTTTATTCTTATAAATTTGAAATAGCTTATATACTATCTCTATTCCAAAATTGTCACATTTAAAATTTTACATTTCTTAAAAAAATAATTAAATTTATCCAAATCACAATAAATTATTGAATAAATTGATTATATTACCCTTCATTTAATACTAATTTTCTAAAAAAACTATTAAATTGAAGTAATGATTATTGGTCATTATAAAGGATAAATATGTAAAAATATATTTATTATTTCTTAAAATTATAAATGTAATAATTATTTTAAAATAAATTATTTTTTTAAATATGATAAATATTATGCAACAGATGTAGTAATTTTCTAGTCTTACAGCATATAAACTCAGATTGAGAAAAGACAAACATAACAAGTTAAAATAAAAACAAAAAGTTGACTTATCCAATTGGTCTAAAGTCTAAAAGGGTTGGGTTTCGGTTCAGTCCAAATTGGAAGAGACTCGGTCAAAAAGGCATTGTCAAGATTTGACTTGAAAACAAAAGTTAAAATTTGCAAAATCTCAAAATTTGTAAGAGTAATATATTACCTTTGGTTCTATTATATGTACAAATTAGGATAGCAACCTTTTTTTTTTTTTTTTAAGTATTGGGAAGTAGGGGTAAGCATTCTGCCAGTTTCGCTAATTTGAGTAATATTTTTAAGTGAATTTTTTTTGACTTAATCAAATTTAATCGAATTAATTTTTAACTGAATCATATTGGTCGGATTGATTTTGATCATTAACTGCACCGAAATTAAAAAAAATAAAAATTTAATTAACTGATAAAATTTAATTAAAATTTGCGATTAATCGATTTTAACCAAAATTATTAATAGCTACTTCATTAAAATGAAAATGAAAATATTTTTAATTTTTAATTTTATTATCTACTTAATCAAAACGAACTAGTTTTGAGAGTTAATTAATTTCATTAGTTTAGTTATATTAACTTTTAATCGAACTTTTAATTGATTACTAAAAATTTTTAAATTTTTTTTAACCGAATATTTATTCACCGAATTGATCGACCAAATTGACTGAATAAATTGAACTGCTCGAATTAACCGAACTGAATGCTCAACTATATTAGAGAGGAGGATTCAAATTTAGATCTATTGTCAGATTGTACATGCACTAATTATGTTTAATTTTTTTATACCTCTTGAAATTCTTATAAGTAAGAGATAAAATATAATTACTAATTTATGTTCCTATTAATTAAACCAATTAACTATATATATAGATATAATTTATACTTACTAATTTAATAGACAAGAGCTGCAGTGCAATTTTATTCCAACATAGTCAATGCGTTAGTTTTTATTTTATGCAAATAATAATATCTAATATTTAAAATAATTTAATAGTTTTTATTTTAATAATTCTTGATAGTCAAAAGTAATTAAAACTAAATATAAATATAGTGGTATGATAGGACGAATTCCTAATTATTCTAGAATTATATTATAATATTAATATAATAAAAATAATAAATTGATATCATTATTAAAATGAAACTAAATATGATATTAAAAAATTTTTGATCCTCTACATAAAAAAAATGATATTGTAATATTATCACGTAACATTCTTCTTTTATAGGTAAAATTAACAATTTTAAATTATATATATATATATATATATATATATATATATATATATATATATATATATATATATATATATATATTAATCATGTCAACAACCGCAACTATAATTTTTAATTTAATTTAATTTAATTTTTAAGTTTTGGATAATTTTCTATTTAGAAATAGATTAAACTTTCTAATAGAATTTATATTCAAATAGAAAATTAATATAACTAATCAAAATTAAATTATATTTATTTTTCAACCAACAAAATTAAAGTCCTCAATTGTATTTTTATCAATTCATAAACTAACATTGACATTTTAAGAACTCAATGTTCCTTAATTAAGATGCAACTAAATTATTATTAATGATATTGTTAATCAATCAATAAAATATAAATAAAATTTAAAATTTCTATATAAGAAAAAAAATTTATGATTTATGCACACCAAGACATAACTTAATGATAAATGCATATAAGACTAGACAATAAATTCAAATTCAAATCCTCTTTCCTCTGTACTAAAAAAAAAATATAATTTATTATATTATAATTTAAATATTGGATCCATGTTCCATCGAAGTACTTGAAAATAAAAAATAAAATATATTATCGTTATAAATATTAATCTTACGATCCAAATAAAATTTAAACTTTTATCAATAAAATATAAAATAAAATGGAGAAAGAAAAGAGAAAATGAAGAATAGACATACTAAAGAGAAAATGAAGAATAGACATAATAATCTTATAAAATACACACTTTCACCCTTATTATTTATGATAATTATTCCGAAATTTTCGAAGCATGCTTTCGTCTGACCATTTAGTTGTTCTATCAAAAGAGATATTATTTTATATGAAAAATCCAGAATACTCTTACTTTATCATGTAATGGAATCCACAAATAATTTATAACTCTATTATACAATTATTAACATGAGAAGTCCACTATCAATATGAAATAACCCATTAATTTATTTTTAAAAGAATTTTTATTTAAAATTTAATTATAAATTTTCACCAATGAGAATTGGCCAAAAATAATATTTTATACCGCGAACCGAATCGAAAACCGAATTTAAATAGTCTAACTCAGT
>CANUEX010030346.1:0-38144 GCA_948099535.1 Jatropha multifida | reverse complement strand
TAAACTCTCTGTTAATATTTGGAATACTCCGCACATTTTATTTAACTCCGCAGTTAGGATGCTTAAATAAATATTGGCTTGTAATAGAAATATCATGTGACTATAAATAAATTGTGGAGTGTAAATGACTATCTGGAGACTGTATGATAGGAATAGTTTGAACATATTATGACAAATGAATATTTGTATGAGAAAATATTTTTATTATATGGATATGGGCCCGAGCTGTGAATAGTATGTATTACTAATGCTGGGTCAGAATTATTAACTCTGATTGTCTTATGAAAAATGTCATAATATGGGCTTACGATTTTGATAGTCAAATGATAATAGGGATGGATTGTGATAGTTTAAGCTTACTACGGGCCTCGGGGGCCTTAAGCTTACCTAGGTCCTAGTGCCGGTCCGGCCCACGGTTTTGGGTTGTGACAAGGCATTTTCTCTAATCTATCGTAATGATCGTTGTATTATTTTATATGTATATAACATTTATATATTAAAATTAAACCCTAATCAGAAAAGCCTTCATAGCAGATTTTGCTAATGGGCTTTTTAACCTAATTTAATGCCCAATTCGCCTAATCTGATTCTTTTAATCCCTTGGGCCTTGAATTAAAATTTCAAGCCTAATAAAACCATATGTTCGTCCATGATGATCTGGTGTGCGACCCAATAGGTCCATATTTAATTGGCAGTGGGCCATACTCACAATGCAGCCCACAAATCATAAGCGGTCTCTAGCCAGACATTATGATTACCCAATAAATATGAAATCGTTTATATGATATAAAACCTAATGATACATGTCATGATTCCTTTTGTTACACGATACCTAATTTGAGCATAAGTCATGGATCACATCATACTTATATTGTTCAAACATATCCATTTCTCGATTCGCAAGCAGACTGATAAATCAAATCAAATTGATCTCTCTATATCAATTTATTTTAGCACAGCCATGCATTTCTCAGTCCTACTTATTGAGGGCCCCAAAAGAAATCTCTCTTATGAAAGAGGAGCAAATCCCATCTCGATCATGCACTACCCTCTACATGATTTACATTATGGCCAACCATAACCTTTATAGTCATCCGACTAAAGATGACGTTTGATCATGTCAAAACACAATGCTCCTCATGTAGGACTCTGTGACGACCTTAGGTCTAAGGATTCAATGACATAACCATATTGAGATCATTAATGACATCGACCCATGTAATGATCTCAAAGCGGGTCTATCCAATACATTGTCCCCACAAGTACCTATAAGCTTGAATGGCATCACCATACACATTCAAACTTATACTAGTCAATATTTCACTTATGACTAGGGATATATATTATTATAAAATAACATGCAAAAATAATATAATAATAATAAAAGTAACCTCTTTATTAATTAAATTCAAATAACATAAGGTCTAAATTATTGGCCTAGGGCACAATCACTAGCAGATTCTGCTTCGAATCTTGAGAAATAGTCCACTACAATAGTTATAAATTTGTGCCCATTAGAAGCGATTGGTGAAATTTTACCAATGATATCTATTCCCTAAGCTACAAATGACCATAGCGAAATAGAAGGATGTAATTTTGAAGGTGGAATGTGACTTGGGTCTCCATGAATTTGGCATTTGAAGTACCTTTTCATGAAATAAATACAATCCCTTTCTATTGTCGACCATAAGAATCCCCAACTAAGAATTTTCTTAGCTAGCGCTTTTTTGTTCATGTGGGTGTCGCAAACCTCTTGTATTCTATTCCATAATCTCTTTAGTTTCCTTCCTTCATACATATCTTAACAGTACATCATCTAATATTCTTTCGTACAATTGATTGTCTAAGACTGCAAATTGTAATGCCAACCATTATATAGCTCTTCTATCGTCTCTAGTAGCTAAATTTAGATAAATCCTTTTAGTCATCCATTGCAAGATATCATAGAACCATGGCTGATCTTCTTCCTTAATATCCATAATCCTTAGCTTTCATAACACAGGATGCTACTCGAAGACATCATAAACGGCTTCTTAGGCATTACTGAAATCTCTTCCCAAGTTGATGCTAAATTAGCCAAGGCATCTGGTACTCGATTGTTTACTCTACTTGTGTACATGAACGCTTTTTTAAGTTTTGAATAACAATGTGCAGGTAGTCAATGTAGGGTTTCATCCTATCTTCCTTAACTTCTCAATTATCGTTAGCATGCTCGATGACCATTTTCAAATCAATCTCCCATTGTTCATAGTCTTCCACTCGATGTGTTGCTAAAAGTCTGCAACTGCTCATCTTTAACGGTTCTCTTCGTGGCATATTCAATATCGAATTATGATAATAGGATTAACAATCTCGCTAGCTTCCCCACCTAGTGCTGGTGTTCCGTACAAATATCTGATCGGATCCATTCTTAATACCGTAACTACCTTATAAGACAAAAAGTAGTGTCGAAGCTTTCTAGTCGCCCATACCATTGCTAAGAAAGTTCTTTCAAAAAGGTTATATTTTTGTTCATTTAGAAAAAGCTTTTTGCTGAAGTAATACACTACCTTATCAACACTGACTTCATTAGCTTGTGCTAACAAGGCTCTTTTTCTAGCATCTTCCACTATCAAGTATAGAATTAAGAGTTTCCGTGGCTTTACTAGACACAAAACTGGGGGACTTGATTTTGTCAAAAGCTGTCTGGTAGTGATCATTCCAGTTTGTTAGTTGATCTTTCCTTAAGAACTAAAAGATTGGACCACATAGCATGGACAACTTCGATATGAACCTACTGATATAATGAATCTTTCCCAGAAAACTTCTCATTTGCTTTTCCGTCTTGGGTGGCTCTATCTCTTAGATTGCCTTAATCTTGTCTAGATCGATCTCTATTCCTTTAGGTCCTACTGTGAACCCTAGCCCTTTTTCAAAATTCACCACGGACATACACTTCTTCGGGTTCAATTGCAACTTGTATTTAATCACTCAGTCCATGAACTTCTCTAGGGCTGCTGGATGCTCTTCTAGAGTCTTAGTCATGACAATCATATCATTAATATACACTTCTAGCTTCTTGTGGATCATATCATGAAATAATGTAGTTGCCATCCTTTGATAAGTAGCCCTGATGTTCTTTAAGTTGAACAACATCACCCTGTAGTAGAGAGTACGAAATTCCTTCACAAATGTTGTTTTGACCTTGTCCAATAATGCCATAAGAAACTTGTTATACACTGCAAACCCATCCATAATGGAGTAGCATCCCATCATTATTGTAATATCAATCAGGATATCAATATGTGGGAGAGGAAAATCATCCTTTAAGGATGCTTTGTTCAGATCTCTAAAGCCCATGCACATTCTGACCCTTCCATCCATCTTAGGAACTAGGACTATGCTCGCCAACCATTCTAGATAATGAACCACTTCAAGAAATCTCGAGTCTATCTACTTGGTCACTTCCTCTTTAATCTTCTTGGCCCATTCTAGTCTTAACCTTCTTCTCTTTTGCTTCACTAGCTTGGCACCAGGATACAGAGGAATTGCATGCTCAGCTACAGACTTGTCTATCCCTAGCATGTCCTCATAACTCCATGCGAAGGCATCCTTTTTGTCTAGGAGTAGACTATGAATTTTATGTTTAACTCTGGCGTTAGGTTTGGTCCAATTTGAGGAGTTGGGTAAGAAATGGGAAGGTGTTAGGCACCCATTTTGACTGATTAAACTGGCCTCCATGTTGTCCAAACATTCACAACAATCAATAATGAGAATAAATTTTAATTGAGATATGAAATGATTTAATGCATTTTTTTGAAAACCATGTCATTCATACAAGATATTGCAAGCATAGAACATAAAATAGGCATCCACAAAGAAGAGGGAAAGGAGAAAAGATTACAACCATCTCAGATCTTAAGTACAATCTACCCTTAAACACTCCAAATTTTCCAAACCCAATTAATTATTACAACAAGCAATAATAGGAATCCCATTAAGGACCCTTTACATTTTGCAATAAACTTAAATCACAACCCAAACATAAATAAACAACAAGCAAAAGTAATAACAATCATTCACAAAAGCAAACATCACATATTCATTCAATAATCATGATAATTGTGAATGCTAACAACACAAGATTCATCTATAATAGTACAATAACACGCATAAAGCATTAAACTAAAAGAAAAATATTAAAGGACAGAAATACTTAAAGAATAATAAGAATAAAGTGCTTGTAAAGTAAAAGCTAGTAATTAAATGACAGAAATTTAAAGGTTTTAGTAAGATTTAGGCTCATGGTCTTGATGTTTATCCTAGAAGGATGAATAAATCCACCAATCATGGCTCTCAATCATGTTTTGTTTATTTATTTGATCCACAAATGACCTAATATGCATCACAAACCATTTAAGGTTGAAGCTTGGCCACTAGACCTCTGAATTAGGACGTTTATTAGATTTTTATTCATTTAGAGCCTCTGAATTAAAAGGCCATGTACCACAAGGAATTATGGCATGTGCCTCATGCTTATGGTCCACACCACACGTACTAATGCAAGGGCTTTCCTCGATTAAGAAGGTTTCTAAGGTTTATTGGGTAGAAACATGGGATTTGGGCACTAGTGGCATGGGGCACTAGGAAGTGGTGCACGCCACTCTTGTTGGCCTCGCACCACAAAGGTGTAGAAGCCCTGTATGGTTGATCCTAGGTTTCCCCCACAACTAGACCTAAAAAAAAAGTATATTAAATACCAAAAAAGAAAAGAAAAATACGAAGAAAGAGATCAAAGCTCCTCAAAAACTACCTTTAACGGTTTCACTTGAAGATTGAATGAAACATGGATGAAGAACCCAACTCCTTGGTTCTCAATCCAATGATTTGCGTTTCTATAACAGTCCATTTTTCAGTGTCTTTTTCAGTGTCGGTAATAGTGATTTACCGGTCTGTGAATAGTATCATCAGTCTGAGACTTAATATTATTTCGATCCGAAAAAATTACTATGCATGTCTAATGTTTCATTTAATATTTTTGGAGCATGTTTGCATGATTTAGGTGGGTAGAAAATATTTCATGAATATTTTTGGACAATTAAGGCATTTAATGAATAGTGTTTTCTAGTGTAGTATGTTAAGGAATAATTCAGGAATTATTTTTGTAGAATTAATTTAATTAATTGGTGGATTTAAATAATAATTAGAGGAGAATTATTTGATGAATATTTAGAGCCATTGGATGAGAATACTAGAGACTTGATCATAGCCATTCATTTGGCATAAAGTGAAAAAGTGAAGTTTGACTTTGCCACTTAAAAGTGACAACTCATCAACACTATTCACTCTTCTTCTCCACTTCTCCAACGCCACTTTCTCCTCTTCTCTTCTCTTCTCTCATTTTCTTCATTTTCTTTCCATTTCTCTACTTTTAAACTTAACCAAATCACTTAATTAAGCCTTGAATTAGTAAGTAGACATTAAGACCTAAGCTAAGGAGTAAGAAATTGGAGTTCTTAAACAAAGAAAATTAGAGTTACTATTAAAGCAAGTAAGTTGTGATTTTTGAGTTTTGTGAATTAGTAAGTAGAATTCATGGTTACGACTTATAATTGATGCATTAAATCATGCTCTATCTCTTTCTGTCACTTCTTGATTCTCATGATTTATTTTGCTACTTTGAAGAGGTTGGAGAACCATCCTCCAAAGGCAAAGGGAAAGTTAAATAGTAGAGTTTTCTAAGCTTATTTAAGTTTGCCTTTAAGGTTAGTGCAATATTATTCTCTTTCTCTTTTCATTTCTTAAGTTTTCAATTTTTAGGTTTAAATCTGACTTTGAGAATTTATGTTTTTAAATGAAAAGTTAGGAGTTTTATGTGAATTGTTTGGAATTGATGAATCTTGGTGTTAGATGTGTTCTTAGGTTGGATTAGAAGTCATTTTTTGACCCCTTTATAATTCCCATCTGTAACGGACTGTTTTTCAGTGTCAGTAATAGTGATTTATCGGTCTGTGAATAGTACCATCGGTCCGGGACTTGGTATTATTTTGGTCCAGAAAAATTACTACATGTGTCTAATATGTTAATTAATATTTTTGGAGCATGTTTGCATGATTTAGGTTGATAGAGAATATTTCATAAATACTTTTAGAGAATTGCGGCGACTAATGAATATTATTTTTAGTGTAGTATATTAAGGAATAAATGATGAATTATTTTTGTGGAGTTAATTTAATAAATTTGTGGAGTTAAATAATATTTGAAAGAGAATTATTTAAGGAATATTTATAGCCATTGGATGAGATTACTTAGGACTTAATCATGGCCCTTGATTTAGCATAAAATTTGGAAGCAAAGTTTGACTTTGCTACTTAAGTTACCAACCATTCACCAACACTTTCTCTCTCCTCTCATCTTCTTCTTCCACGCCATTTCCATCTCTTCTTCCTCCTCCATTTTCTTTCATTTTCTTACCAGAAAATAACCTAATTAAACCAAAGAATTGTGATTAATCCTTAAGAATTAAGTAGTAGAAACTAAACTTTGGAGTTCCTAAGCTAGAGAATTGAAGTTGCCATTGAAGAGGTAAGTTGTGAATTTTTGGGTTTTGTGATTTATTAGGTAGAATTCTAAGATTATACATGAAATTAATGCATTCAATCATGCTCTCTCTATCTTGTATGTTAATTTTTGATTTTTATGGGATTTTTCTCCTATTTTGAAGAGGTTGGAGAATCATCCTTAAAGGGGAAAGAGAAAGCTAAGGAGTGAAGCTTTTTAAGCTTTCTAAGGCTTGATTGAAAGGTTAGTGCTCTAATAACTCTTTTCCCTTTTCAATTTCTCAAGTTTTCAATTTTTAGGTTTTTGATGAATTTTTGAGAATGTGTGGGAAATGAGACTTTGGTTGATTTAATGTGATTTTTCTTGATTAGTATGCATGGTAGATTGGTTAAATGGGAAGGGAAATACCTCCTTCCCCATTAACTAAGAGTGGCCGAACCACTCATGGTGAAGGGCCCCTTGTGTCCTTTGATTTTTATGCTAAATTTGAACTTGAATGAGTTTTGTGATGTCTTTCCTTATGATTTATGAAATTAATTTGAAAGGAAACCTTTTCCTCTTCATTTTTCCATGGTTGGCTGAATCGTTGTTTGGTGAAGGGCAACATGCTCTTTGTGTTTTCCAAGCTTGATTTTAACTAAAATGAGCTTATTAATAAGTAATTTGGTGGTGGTTTAAAGCTTCAAATTGAATTTTAATGTTTAAGTATTTTTCATGACTTAAAGAAGATTTGAAATGGTAAATTGGGTTTTTGGTTAAGTGTTTTTTAAGTAATAGGTTTAATGAGTTTGAGTAATGTTTTTGTGTTGGTAATTAAGGCTTTTGATGGGGAAACCTTTTTCTCCTTTGTTTTCATAATGAGGCCGAACCTACTTTAGTAGGTAAGGCATGATTTTGCCCTTTTTGATGTTGATCTTTAAGTGTTTTTAAGCCATGATTATTTGTAATTAAGAAAGTGTAGTTTTGGTTTTAAAAATAAGGGGTTTTGAAGTGCATTTGTAAGTTGTAAATTAACTGATTTTGAAATGATAAGTGTTAACTATAAAATGTTTTTGGATAAGGAATGGTGAATGAGAAATATGACGTACTGTGGGAAAATACATTTATTTTAGGCTCTACTATACATGATTGACATGTGGTATGATGAGATGTATTGCGATATGTGAGCATGCTCGAGTTATCAGCCCGTATTGTTTGGTGGAGCTATGATCATATACTAGAGTTATCAGCCCTTATAAGTAGGCGAACGCACTTATTATTTGTGGTAATGCTTGCACAGGCCACAGTGGTGCTTTCATAGACCACAGTTGTGTGATTGGTGGGTGGTGGTTTCACAGGCCACGGTGGCGCTTCCACAGGCACGATTGTGTGATTGGTGGGTGGTGCTTTCACAGGCCACGATCGAATCTGCTTACATTCATTCGGTATAGGTGTGAGCCTTAATAAGAAAAAAAGTGTAATTTTATTTCGTTATAAAGAATTGGAAATATATATATGTATTTGTGTTTTTTCCCTATTTATTTGAGGTGGTATTTATTTTTTCAAGTGTGAATTTATTTATGTTTTTTGAAGTAATCAGATTTAACTAGCGCGTTTTCAGTATTTGAAATATATTTGGTTTGAGTTTTATAACTTAGCACTTCTTGGTTACTTAAATTTATATTTAATTAGCACCACTGAGTCTTCCACTTAGTGCGTTGATTTTTATCACACGTAGGTTGTGAGCTATGGGTGCTACACGAAGACCAAAGAGACAGCATCAGAATAGGAGTGTAGCTTTTGATAGGATATGTATATTAATGTAAATTATGGCATGTATAATATTTTTTTGTGAGAAGTATTGGAGTTGTAAATATTGATAATGTAAATAATGAGATTGATGGTTATAATAGTTTTATTATTTGATTATATACTGGTGTATGAGTGATGACATATATTTTTGGAATGAATGGTGAAATATAATGTTAGTACGTAATTGATTTAATATAATCTCTAGAAGTGCTGCGTGATCTTTGAAATAATTTGGAGTTGAGGTATGGAGGTTGATATTGGAAGTGTGAAAATTTTCTTTGCGTGGCAAGTAAATTTTTAGGGGAAACTCTTGCGAAATTTTCGTAGGAATTTCCTTAACCTAAACTTTATTTTTTTTAATTTTTAAATTACTTGCCTCCTTATAAAAATCTAACCACTTCTAATATATGATTTAGAGATAGCGAGTGACATAAGATGGTGCTCTGGCACCGAATGTGGCATCTGCTAACTGGTCCTCCGGGATTGGGCGATGGGTGTTACACCATCTGTATCTGACCTCTTCATTAAAGTTGTATTTTAATTTCTTATCTTTCCAAAACATCCTCTTATGTTCAATTTCAATACTTGTAGCTCAACTTATGATTTAAATACCAAAATTGGTTCTGTTATGGTGTCTCACTTATATATCCGAATTGATTGTCTATTTTGGCCACTAAAAAGCCAAGATAATGTCTTATGTCCTTTATGAAAGTTGTTTCTAGGTATTTTAAGAATTCATAGGACTTGAATTTGTAAAATTTGAGTGGCTGGATTAGTAGAAATAAATTAAACATTGAATCTGAATGTGCTGAATCAGGTCTGGGTTGTTGGTCTACGTTCTCAGCTTATTTGCAGTATCTTAGATATTGATTTGGACTATGGCTCTTCACAATATTTGTATAATTTTGTCTTATCTTTCTAAAGAATTAAATTTTACTCAATTTGGAGGCCTACAACTCCAGTTATTCCCTAGAAACCCAGGAAAGGTCAAGTTTATGAAAATGCTAAAAATTTCTTGATTTAGTACATTTATTTACAAAACCCTCAAAATTTGACTAATTTATAAATACACCTTAGTAAAAAGAACTACAGAAAATAATTAATGTAAATTAAGAATTTTGAATATGTGTTTTGTAAATAGAAAATTTGCTTTGCATAAGTATGCAAATTTGATAATTTTCCTAAGTGGTAGGTTTATGGAATTTTGTGGAAAATATATTAAGTTATGAAATGTTTTATTATGAAATGATCTATAAGAAAAATGATGATTTAAGATGGAAATATATGATCTTGGGATCAAGTATGTATGATTGAAATTTGGTAGGATGAGGTTTATTTCGGTTATGAGCATGCTCAGCTATCAGCCTTCAGTTATATTATGCTATGATCATATGCTAGGCTCTAGATGCCTTTTGGATAAGCAGCCGCTCTTATCAACCGGTGGCACTTTTACAGGCCAATTTTCTAGTGCTGCTTTGACAGACCACATTCGGCGGCGCTTTCACAGGCCAAATTCTATTTCTAATATCTACGTAACCAAATCTGTGTATATTTCTTTCAGAATACGTATGAGCCCTTAACTAAGAATATGTTCCGTTCTATTATGAAAGAAAAGGAAATGTATTTGTAATTATGGAATTTTTCTTACGTTTGTCAAATCTTGAATTTATCTTAAGGAATGAACTTCTCTATGACCTTTGAAATATTTTAATTTGACTTGTATGCCTTGAATATTTATTTTATATTTGAGATAAGTGTTTTAAATTTGCATTTAAGGTTTTTCACTTAGGCAACCTCTGTTATTTTATTAAATGATTTAGCACCACTGAGTGATATACTCAGCGTGTTGATTTTTATCACACGCAGGTAAGAGCGGTGGGTGCTACTTGAACACTAGAGGTGTAGCATTGGAGAAGAAGCTTTATTTTTTAGTAGGACATATATTAAGATATAAATTATGGCATGTATAGAAATATTGTAAAAAGATTGAGGTTGTAAATATTGAGTTGTAAATTAATGAGATTTGAGATTAATTAAAATGCTTTATCTTTATGTGAATTTAAAGTGAATGATAGTCAGCAATTAATTCTTTGAATTGATGATATCATGTTATGATAGAACCTAAGTTGGTTGATGTGATTATTTAGAAGTGTTGCGTGACATATGGTATCTGATTTGGAGTTTGGGGTTTGGAGGAGTAAATATTGGAAGTGTATATGTTTTCTTTGTGTGGCAAATTGACTTTTAGGGGAAACTCTTGCTAATTTTCCGTAGGAATTTTCCTAAAATTTTTATTTTTAAATTTTAATTACTTGCCTCCTTATGAAAACTTAGCCATTTCTAAACTTAACCACTCCCACGTCCATCACAAATGTATCCTCAATATCTACGCACAGGGGCCTTTTCAAGCCCAGCTGACACTCCAGCTGGGGTTTCTCGGACCTATAGAAGGCATCCATATCAATCTCGGCCCTCGATTTGCTAGAGCTTTCAGGGCCATTCGCTTCGCCAAGGTCATCCAAGCTAACTTGAGCTGGGCCTCGAATGCGTCGGGCTCCCAGCGACTATGAGCTTTTGCCCTCAAATTCACACCATTGATAGATGTTACCCATACATGCAGGGGACTAATGCTAAAAATACAAAATGATTCGAGAAAACTGCAGTCCCCAGCTCGGTTCCCGGCCTATGAAATGACCCTCTAGTTATAAGATCTCAGCACTAGGGGTTTTCAAGCCTAGCCGACACTCCGACATGGGTTCCCTGGACCTATAGAAGGCATCCATATCGATCCCAGCCCCCCGATTAGCTAGATCATCTGGGGCCATTCGCTTCGCCAAGGCCATCCAAGCTAACTTCAGTTAGACCCCGAACACATTGGGCTCCTAGCGACTGTGAGCTTTTACCCTCAAATTCGCACCATAGGTAGATCTTACCCATACATGATAGGTACTAACGCTTGAAATCCAAAAATATTTGAAAAAACTACAGTCCCTAGCTAGGGTCCTAGCTTTGAAGCGGCCATCTGGCTTCAATATCTCCGCACCGAGGGCTTTTCAAGCTCAGCCGACACTCCGACATGGGTTCCCTAGACCTATAGAAGGCATCCATACTGATCCCGACCCTTAATTTGTCGGAGCTTCTTGGGCCATTTGCTTCGCCAAGGCCATCCAAGCTAACTTGAGCTAGCCCGTGAACACGTCGAGCTCCTGGTGAATGTGAGATTTTGCCCTCAAATTCGTACCATCAGTAGATGTGACCCAGACAAGAAGTGGCCTAATGACGAAAAAGCAAAAGGATTCGAAAAAACTCCAATCCCTGGCTTAATTCCCTGCCTATGAAACGGCCATCCGACTTCAATATCTTCGCACCGGGGGCTTTTCAAGCCTGGCTGACACTCCAGCTCGGGTTCCCTGGACCTATAGAAGGCATCCATAATGATCCCTACCCTCGATTCCTCGGAGCCTCCTAGGCAATTCGCTTCGCCAAGGCCATCCAAGCTAACTTCAGCTAGCCTCCAAACACGTCAGGCTCCCGGTGACTGTGAGCTTTTGCCCTTAAATTCGCACCATTGGTAGATGTTACCCGGACAAGAAGGTGACTAATGCCAAAAAAGCGAAAGAATTTGAAAAAACCGCAGCCCCTGACTCAGTTCCTGGCTTATGAAATGGCCATCCGGGTTTAATATCTTTACACCGGGGGCTTTTCAAACCAGGCAGACACTCTGGCTTGGGTTCCCTAAACATATAAAAGGCATTCATATCAATCTCGACCCTCGATGCGCCGGTGCCTCGCTTTGAGCTAGCCCCTAAACACATCGGGCTCCCGGCGAATGTCAGGTTTTGCCCTCAAATTCGCACCATTGGTAGATGTTACACAGAGAAGAAGGGGACTAAAGTAAAAAAGGTGAAATGATTCAAAAAAATAGCAGTCATCGGCTCAGTTCCTAGCCTATGAAATGGCCTTCTTGCTCTAATATCTTCCCACCGAGAGCTTTTTAAGCTCGACCGTGGCCATCGGGTGGCATTTTCATTCTTTATGGATTTTTTAATCCCTCCAGTGGGATTTTTGTCCGAAAAACCAACCATTTCCCACTAAGTCCCAATAATTCCATAATGATATTTAAGTGCCCCTTGCAAAAAACCATAGCCATCGGGTGGCATTTTCATTTTTTATGGATTTCTTACCCCCTCCGACGGCATTTTTGTCCAAAAAACCAACCCTCTTCCGCAAAGCCTTTAACGACGACCACCCCAATAATTTCATAATGGGAAAATTATAATCTTGTCCCTATAGAATGCTTAAATTAACTACATTGTCCCCACTTTTTTTTAAATACACTGTTTTGTTCCTATACTTTATCGCTGTTAAATTAAAATGTCATTCCGTTTAAATTTTAGCATTTTATTCCGGTAGTCAATGAAAAAATCACAGTCAGATGAGAGAGAAACATCTTTATTGTCCAAAATGTCCTTGATTCATTTGAAATGTCCAAAATGTCCTTGTTCATCCTCCATTACACAAGCTTTCTCTCTCTCTTTCCCTCTCTCTCATACACAAACACAGAATAGAAAAACAAAGGATCCAACCCAATAAAAACACCCAATCTTATCAAGCAATTGAAGAGCTCTCAATGAATTTGGTATTAAATGCTTAAATTTTAATTTTAAAATACAATAAGACACATAAAACTAAAGATTAACCTATCATAAACAAAACCCAACCACCTGCAATTTCAAGTTAAAATTTTACTTTAGCCAACCAAAATAATACAGAAAAAGAAATAAATCCACAAGATAAAATCCAATAAAATTTCAGAGAAAAGTAGAGAGATAAGACGCATAGTCTAGAGAGAAGATCAACAAATTGGGATTTGTTGAGAGGATCAAGTAAAGAACAATGGTGGTCTTGGGTTGTTGAGATTTCACCTTCGTTGGTTGACTCCTCCATCTTCCTCTTCTTCATATCGTCCATTTCTAAGCTTCTGGGTCAAGGAGAGAACAAAGATGGTCTTATGTTGTTGAGATATCACTGCTTCTTCTACTTCTTCTTCTTCTTCTTCTTCTTCTTCTTATCCTCTATTTTTAAGGTTTTAGATCAAGGAGAGAATGAAGGTGGTCCTGAGTTGTTGAGATTTCACTGTTGCTTAACTCCTCCATCTTTCTCTTCTTCATGTCCTCCATTTTTAAGCTCTTAGGTCAAAAGAGAATAAAGAGCCTTTTTTATACAAGGGCTTCAGTGTCTTTTCATGGCCACTTAACGTCCACAATGGCTTTCTGTAACGGGGATGAACTCTGGAGACAAAACAGTGTATTTAGAAAAAGGTGGGGACAGAGTAGTTAATTTAGACATTCTATGGGGATAAGATTATAATTTTCCCTTTCATAATTATATTCTAGGGTAAACCATAAAAAACCGTGGCCACCGGTTGAGATTTCCATTTTTTATGAATTTTGAACCCCTTCCAAGGGCATTTTCATCAAAATTTTTATTTGACTACCCTCTACACCGAATCTCGGGACCAGGGCACCACACTGTTTGCCCTTTTTTATGATGGCTCCCAAAATTTCTGTAACACCCTGACTCCAACCATCAGAGGAATTGTCCGCTTTGGATCAAGCCGGATCCATCCCACACTATATCGGCAAGACCCGCACGATTTTGTCCCACTGGTAAAATGGAAACTTCCCAGGAAGTCACTCATTCTAGAATTTCTGTCAAGCGAGCACACTTAACCCTAGAGTTCTTCCAACTCTCTAACCATTCCACTAAAGGAGCCTATGATGATTAGTTACCCCCTTTCGATATATGATCCGATTCATTGCTGTGTCCTGCATTCCACTACCCTAGCTAGCCTGCCATCCTAGAAGCTTGCCAAGAGTTCTACTCTACCCACCCTCGTAGGATCGCTTTGCCGAGTCGGAATGTCACAATTTCACGGCAAAAGGTGCCTAATGATATATTAGGGTCGCCATAAATTACCGTAGCCATTGGGTGAGATTTCCATTTTTAATGAATTTATAACCCTCTCCAGGGGCATTTTCGTTAAAAATTTTATATCACCACCCACAACACCGAATCCAGGGACAAAGGGCATCCACTTCAATTTTTTGCAATTTTTTTGTGATGGCTGCTAAGATTTTGCTTAAATACAACACCAATAATTGCGACAACATATATATGCCGTTTAAAAAAAAGCATAAAAAGGTTGATGTTTTAGCAACTTGAACCTGCCACCAAAACCAATTGCAATTATGTATATATGGAGTAGGAAAAAAGGAACTATAAAGTTGATGTTTTAGCCACTTGAACTTGGCACCAAAATGTAATATGTTCATGCACATACCAATCCAGCCACTATAAGTTACAATAAAGTTTACACAAATAAAAAAATGTCAGTTTCTGGACAAAATAAAATGATTTTTGGGGTAAAATAGGGGTAAGGCTCCTAGTTTTGGCTTATTGGCCCCACAGGTGAGCCGCATGGTGGGCCCAACATTAGCCCTCCACGTGCAGAAGGAGGTTTATCGCTGCCTCGCATCGGCCAGCCACTGGCCAAATAGAGGTTTATCATTGGGCTGGGCAGCGCACAGCCAGGTGTGCCATAAGCCAAATGGAGGCTCATCACAGGGCTGGCTAGTCCACAGGCAATAGGGGTTGGGCACCACGAAAGCCGCGGGCGTGCTGCTATGCCCAATAGAGGTTTCTCGCCTTGGCTGGGCTTGAAGGCACGCGGGTTGCTGGTGCACCGCATGAAAAATAGAGATTTTCCACTAAGCTGGATAGCGCACGAGTTACTGGTGCAACACACGCCTAATAACCCGCTTTGCTAGGGAGCGTGCAGGCTGCTAGCATGTTGCACGCCCATTGTAGGTTTATCACTGGGGTGGGTAGTCAGCCTACGGGTGCAGCGCACGCAGAATGGAGGTTTATCCCTGTGCTGGGGAGGCAGCCTGCAGGCGCACCGCATGCGCAATGGAGGTTTATCACTACGTTGGGCGCAGGCAACCCGCAAGCGCCACAAGCCAAATGCCCAGGTCCCCACGGGCGTGCCACACACCAAATGGAGGTTTACGCCTAGGTAGCAGGGGCCTCCCACATGCTAAATAGAGGTTTATCCCCGGCCACCCCTCCTATGCCCATTACAGACGTATCCCTCAATATCTCTGCACCGTGGGCTTTTCAAGCCTGGCCGACACTGTTGCTCGGGTTCCCTGGACCTATAGAAGGCATCCACATCAATCTGGACCCTTGATTCGCCGGAGCATCCCAGGCCATTTGCTTCGACAAGGCCATCGAAGCTAACTTGAGCTAGCCCCCGAACAAGTCGGGCTCCTGGCGACTATGAGCTTTTACCCTCAAATTTGCACCATTGGTAGATGGTACCCATACATCAAGGGGACTAATGTCGAAAATCCAAAACGATTAGAAAAAATTATAGTCCCCGGCTTGATTCCCTGCTTATGAAATGGCCCTACGGCTTCAATATCTCCGCACCGGGGGTTTTCACGCTCGGTTGGCACTCCGACTCAGGTTCCCCGGACCTGTAGAAGGCAACCATATAGATCCCTTCCCCGATTAGCCGGATCATCCAGGGCCATTCACTTTGCCAAGGCCATCCAAGCTAACTTCAGTTAGTACCAGAACTCGTCGGGCTCCTGGCGATTGTGAGCTTTTGCCCTCAAATTCATAGCATAGGTAGATGTTACCCATATATGAAGGGTACTAATGCCTGAAATCCAAAATGATTCGTAAAATGTAGAGTCTTCGTCTCGATTCCTGACCAATGAAGTGCCCATCTGGCTTTAATACCTCCGCACCGGGGGCTTTTCAAGCCTAACCGTCACTCCGACTCGGGTTCCCTGGACCTATAGAAGGCATCCATAATGATCCCTGCCCTCGATTTGCCCGAGCCTCCCGGGCCATTCGCTTCACTAAGGCCATCCAAGCGGCAAACTTGAGCTGCCCCCGAACACGTCGGGCTTCAGGCGACTGTGTGTGTTTAGCCTCAAATTTGCACCATTGGTGGATGTTACCTAGAAAAGAAGGGGATTAATGATGAACAAGCGAAATGATTAAAAAAAAATCCAGACCCTGGCTCGATTCCCTGCCTATGAAACGACCATTTGGCTTCAATATCTCTGCGACAGGAGCTTTTCAAGCCTGACAACACTCTGGCACAAGTTCCCCATACCTATAGAAGCCATCCATAATGATTCCGACCCTCGATTAACCGAAGCATCATGGGCCATTCATTTCGCCAAGGCCATCAAAGCTAACTTGAGCTAGCCCCCGATCACATTGAGCTCTCGGTGACTGTGAGCTTTTGCCCTCAAATTCACATTATTGGTACATGTTACCCATGCATAAAGGGGACAAACGCCAAAAATAAAAAATGATTCAAAAAAACTATAATCCCCATCTCGATTCTTTGCCAATGAAACAACCATCCGGCTTCAATCTCTTCACACCGGGAGCTTTTCAAGCCCAGGTGATAGTCCGTCTTGGGTTTCCCGGACCTATAGAAGGCATCCATGTCAATCCTAGAGCCTGATTCGTAGGAGCATCCGGGGCCATTCGCTTCGCCAAGGCCATCCAAGCTAACTTGAGCTAGCTCCCGAACATGTCGGGCTTCTGTCGACTATGAGCTTTTGCCCTCAAATTCGTACCATTGATAGATGATACCCATACAAGTATCTCGACCCTCGAGGTCCCTAAACCTATACAAGTCATCCACATGGATCTCGACCCTCGATTCGCTGGAGCCTCCCAGACCATTCGCTTCTCCAAGGCCATCCAAGCTAACTTGAGGTAGCCCCTGAAAACGTCGAGCTCCCAACGACTGTGAGCTTATGCCCTCAAATTTGCACCATTGGTAGACGTTACCCAAACAAGAAGGGGACTAATGCCGGTAAAGCGAAATAATTCAAAAAAACTACAGCCCCCGACTCGGTACCTAGCCTATGAAATGGCCATCCGGCTTCAATATCACTGCACCGGGGGCTTCTCAAGTCCCGCTGACACTCCAGTTTTCGGCTCGGGTTCCCCTAACCTATAGAAGGCATCCATATTGATCTAGGCCCTCGACTCACCAGAGCCTCCCGGGCCATTCACTTCACTAAGGCCATCCAAGCTAACTTGAGCTAGCCCCCGAATGCGTTAGGCTCTCGGTGACTATGAGCTTTCACTTACAAATTTGCACCATTGATAGATGTTACTTGAACAAGTAGCGGACCAATGCCAAAAAAGCAAAATGATTCGAAAAAACTGCAGTCCCGGGCGTAATTGTCGGCCGATGAAACGACTATCTAGCTTCAATATCTCCGCACCAGGGGCTTTTCTAATGCGGCCAACAATTCGAGTCGGGTTTGCCAGAGGCTTCCGAGACATTCGCTTCACCAAGGCCATCCTAGCTAACTTAAGCTAGCCCTCGAACACATCGGGCTCCCATTGACTGTAAGCTTTTTACCCTCAAATTCGCACCATTGGTAGATGTTACCTACACATGAAGGGGACTAATGCCGAAAATCCAAAAAGATTTGAAAAAACTACAGTCCCAGGCTCGGTTCTCCGCACTGGGGGCTTTTCATGCCTGGCCATCACTTCGGCACGGGTTCCTTGGACCAGTAGAAGGCATTCATACCAATCCTAGACCCTGATTAGCCGGAGCATCCGGGGCCATTCGCTTCTCCAAGGCCATCCAAGCTAATTTCAGCTAGCCCCGAACACGTCGGGCTCCTGGCGATTGTGAGGTTTTGCCCCCAAATTCAATCCATTGGTAGATGTTACCCATACATCAAGGGGACTAACGCCGAAAATCCAAAACTATTCGAGAAAATTGCAGTCCCCACCTCGGTTCCCTACCTATGAAATGGCCATCCGATTTCAATATCTCCGCACTGAGAGCTTTTCAAGCTGGCCAACACTCTGGCACGAGTTCCCTAGACCTATAGAAGGCATCCATAATGATCCCGACCCTCGATTCACCGGAGCCTCCTTGGCCATTCATTTCGCCAAGGCCATCGAAACTAACTTAAGCTTGCCCTCGAACGCATGGGGCTCTCGGTGACTGTGAGCTTTTTCCCTCAAATTCACACCATTGGTAGATGTTACCCAGACAAGAAGGGGATGAATGTCGAAAAAGCAAAATGATTCAAAAAAACTACAGCTCCCGCCTCAGTTCCCAGCCTATGAAATGGCCATCCGACTTCAATATCTTTGCACCAAGAGCTTTTCAAGCCCAACCAACCCTTCGGCTCAGGTTCCTTGAACCTATAGAAGGCATCCATGTCGATCCCAACCCTCAATTTGCTGGTGCTTCCTTGGCCATTTGCTTCGATAAGGCCATCCAAGCTAACTTGAGCTAGCCCCCAAACACGTCGAGCTCCTAACGACTGTGAGATTTTGCCCTCAAATTCGTACCATTGGTTGATGTCACCCAAACAAGAACGGGACTAATTTCAAAAAAGCGAAATGATTAGAAAAAACAACAGTCCTCGGCTCGGTCACCAGCTGAAGAAACTGCTATTCGGCTTCAATATCTTCGTAACGAGGTCTTTTTAAGCCTGAACGACACTCCAGGTCGAGTTCCCTGGACCTATAGAATGCATCCATATTGATCCTAGCCCTCGATTCCCCAGAGCCTCTCAGGCCATTCGCTTCACCAAGGCCATCCAAGCTAACTTGAGCTAGCCCTCGAACACATTGGGCTCCCGATGACTGTGAGCTTTTGCCCTGAAATTCACACCATTGATAGATGTTAACCACACATGAACTGTAGTAATGCCAAAAAACCAAAACGATTAGAAAAAACTGCAGTCCCCGACTCAATTCCCGCCTATGAAACGGCCCTTTGGCTTCAATATCTCTACACTGGTGGCTTTTCGAGCCCGCTTGCACTCCAGCCCAGGTTCCTCGGACCTATAGAAGGCATCCATACTGATCCCGACCCCGATTAGCTAGAGCGTCTGGGACCATTCGCTTTGCCAAGGCCATCCGAGCTAACTTGAGCTAAGCCCCGAACACGTCAGGCTCCTAGCGACTCTGAGATTTTTCCCTCAAATTTACACCATTAATAGATGTTACCCATATATGAAGGGGAATAATGTCGAAATTCCAAATTGATTTGAGAAAACTACAGTCCCTAGCTCAGTTCTTGGGCTATAAAACGACCCTCCGGATTCAACATCTCCGCACTGGGGGGTTTTTAAGCTCGGCCGACACTCCGGCTTGCGTTCCCCAAACCTGTAGAAGGCCTCCATATCGATTGCAGACCTTGATTAGCTAAATCATCCATGGCCATTCGCTTCGCCAAGGCCATCCAAGCTAAATTCAATTAGCCCCCACACGTCGAGTTCCCGATGATTGTGAGCTTTTGCCCTCAAATTCTCTCCATTGGTAGATGTTACCCATGTATGAAGGGTACTAATGCCTGAAATAGAAAACGATTCGAAAAAACTATAGTCTCCGGCTCAGTTGTCGGCTTATGAAATAGCCATTCGGCTTCAATATCTCCGCACTAAGGTCTTTTCAAGCCGGTCTACACTCCAGCTTGGGTTCCCTTGACCTATAGAAGGCATCCATACCAATCTCGACCCTCAATTCGCTGGAGCCTCCCAAGCCATTCGCTTTGCCAAGGCCATCCAAGCTAACTTTAGCTAGCCCTCGAACATGTCGGGCTCTCGACGAGTGTGAGCTTTTGCCCTTAAATTGGCACCATTGGTAGATGTTATCCGGACAAGAAGGGGACTAATGACAAAGAAGCTAAGCGATTCAAAAAAGTTACAGTCCTCGGCTTAGTTCCCTGCCTATGAAACAACCATCCGACTTCAATATCTCCACACCGAGGGCTTTTCAAGCCCAGTCGACACTCCGGCTCAAGTTCCCCGGACCTATAGAAGGCATCCATATCAATCCTGGCACCCGATCTACTGGAGCATCCGAGGCTATTCGCTTTGCCACACGCCCAGTAGAGCTCTCTCGCTAGGCTGCTAGCGCACTGCATGCCCATAGGAGGTTTACCGTTGCACTAGGCATAGGGGGTCTCCCACGCACTAAATAGAGGTTCATCCTTGGCAACCCCTCCCATGCCCATTTAAGCGGCATACTTCAATGCCTCTGCACTGGGCACTTTTCAAGCCCAACTGACACTCCGGCCCGAGTTCCCCGAACCTATAGAAGGCACCTATATTGATCCCAGCCCTAGGTTCATCGGAGCCTCCGGGGCTATTCGCTTCACCAAGACCGTCCAAGCTAACTTGATCTACCTCGCGAACACGTTGGGCTCCCGACGACTGTGAGTTTTTGCCCTCAAATCCGTACAATTGATAGATGGTACGCATACATGAAGGGTAGTACTGCTAAAAGATCAAAATGATTCAAAAAACTATAGTCCCCGGCTCAATTCTCGGCCTATGAAATGGCCCTCCGGCTTCAATATCTTTGCACGGGGGCTTTTCGAGCCCGGCCGGCACTCAAGCCCGGATTCCCCAGACCTATAGAAGGCACCCATATTGATCTCGGCCGTCAATTCGTTGGAGCCTCTAGGGCCATTTGCTTCGCCAATGCTGTCCCTGCAAAGTTGAGCTAGCCCCTGAACGCTTTAGGCTCCTAGAAACTGTGAGCTTTTGCCCTCAAACTCGCACCATTGATAGATGTTGCCCTCAAACCAAAATGACTTGAAAAAACTACAGTTCCCACCTCAATTCTCGGTTGATGAAACGACCTTCCAACTTTAATATCTCCGCATTGGGGGCCTCTCGAGCCCGGCTGACACTCCGGCCTGGGTTCCCAAATCTATAGAAGGCACCCATATTGATCCTGAAATCCGATTCACTGAAGCCTTCGGGGCCATTCGCTTCACCAAGGTCATCCAAGCTAACTTGTGTTAGCCCCCGAACACGTCGAGCTCCTGGTGACTATGAACTTTTACCCTCAAATTCGCACCATTGATAGACGTTACTCATACATAAAGGGTAGTAATGCCAAAAAACCAAAATGATTTGAAAAAATTGCAGTCTCCGGTTCCCTGCCTATGAAACAACCCTCCGGCTTTAATGTCTCTGCACTGGGGACTTTTTTAGCTCGACTGGTACTGTAGCCCGGGTTCCTCGGACCTATAGAGGGCACCCATATAGATCCCAACCCTCAATTCACTTGAACCTCTAGGGCCATTCGCATTACCAAGGCCATCCAAGCTAACTTGAGTAAGCCCTCGACCACGTCCGGCTCCCGGTGACTGTCAGCTTTTACCCTCAAATTCGCAACATTGATAGATGTCACCCATACATGAAGGGTAGTAATGCTAAAAATTGAAAATGATTCGAAAAAACTACAGTCCCCGGCTCGGTTCCCCGATGATGAAACGACCCTCCAGCTTCAATCTCTCTGCACCGGGGGCTTTTCAAGCCTGGTCGACACTCCGGCCCAGGATCCCTGGACCTATAGAAGGCACCCATATCAATATCGAACTCTGATTCCTCGGGGCCCCCAGGGCCATTCGCTTCACTAAGGCCATCCAAGCTGACTTGAGGTAGCCCCCGAACACGTCGAGGTCCCGGCGACTGTGAGCTTTTCTCGTCAAATTCGCACCATTGATACATGTTAGCAATACATGAAGGATAGTAATGTTGAAAAACTAAAACGATTAAAAAAAAATGCAGTCCCCAGCTCAGTTCCCAACTGATGAAATGGCCCTCCGGCTTCAATATCTTCGCACCGAGGGCTTTTCAAGCCCTGTCGGCACTCCGGCCTTGGTTTTCCAGACCTATAGAAGGCACCCATATCGATCCCAGCCCCCAATTTGCCGAAGGCTGTAGGGCCATTCGCTTCCCGAAGGCCATCCAAGCTAACTTGAGCTAGCCCCGAATCACGTCGAGCTCTCAGCAATTGTGAGCTTTTGCCGTCAAAGTTGCACCATTGATAGATGTTACCCACAAATGAAGGGGATCAGTGCCGAAAAAGCAAAACAATTCCAAAAAAAAAACCCGGACCCCGCCTTAGGCCCAACCCAAGGGACGGCCGTTCCTCATGCTCTCATATAAATAGATGACCGACAACCAACCCAATAATTCCATAATGATATTTAAGTGTCCCTTGCAAATAACCGTGACCGTGGGGTGGCTTTTTCACTTTTTACGAATTTTTTACCTCCTTTGGGGGCATTTTCATCCAAAAAACTTCCCCTTTCCTGCAAAACCTCGATTGATGACCACCGCAATAATTCCATAATTATTTTCTAGGGTCACTCGCAAAAAACCGTGGTCGTCGATTGAGATTTCCATTTTTTATGAATTTTTAACCCCCCTCTAGGGGCATTTTCGTTAAAATTTTTATTTGACCACCCTCTACACCAAATCTTGGGACCAAGGGCTCCCCATTTATTTGATACATCATACCTAATTAATGTCTACTTGGTCCAAATACCTATTCTTTATGATGTGGAGGATAGGTCTTGCAATTGTAATTTTCAATAATAGATTTTATCGTGACAAAAATCAAATCGAAAGTTTGCACAAATAAAAAAATGTGATTTTTTGGACAAAATAAAATTATTTTGGGGTCAAAATAGGGGCGAGGCTCCTAGTTTTGGCCTATCAGCCCCCATAGGTGAGCCACATGCATGGTGTGCCCAACATTGGCCCTCCACGCGCAAAAAGAGGTTTATCATTGGGTTAGGCAACGCAAAGGTAGGCATGCCACAAGCCAAATGGAGGTTCATCGTAGGGCTGGCAAGTGCGTAGGCAGCAGTGGCTGGGCACTGAGCAGGCTACTGGCACGCGAGATGCCCAATAGAGGTTTCTCACCCTAGCTGGGCTAGAAAGCAAGCGGGCAGCTGGCGTACCGCACATGAAATAGAGATTTTCTGCTAGGCTGGGCAATGCACGAGCTGCTAACACACTGCACGACTAATAAAGGGTTCCCGCTTAGGTGGGCAGAGCATGAGCTGCTGGCACACCGCACACCCATTGGAGGTTTATCGCTGGGGTGGGCGCGAGCAGCATGCGGGAGCACCGCATGCATAACGGAGGTTTATCCCTGCACTGGGCAGGCAGCCCGCTAGCGTGCTGCACGCCCAATGGAGGTTTATCATTGCATTGAGCTCATGCAGCCTACTGGCGCTACAAGGCAAATGCGTAGGCCACCGTGGGCACGCCACACTTGAAACGGAGGTTTACGCCTCGGCAGCGGGGGCCTCGCACACACCAAATAAAGGTTTATCCTCAGCCATCCCTCCCACGCCCATTATAGCCATATCTTCGCAATAGGGGCTTTTCAAGCCTAACCGACACTCTAGCTCGGGTTCCCAAGACCTATAGAAGGCATCCACATTGATCCCAACCCTTGATTCACCAGAGCCTCCTGGGTCATTCTCTTCGCCAATGCCATCCAAACTAACTTGAACTAGCCCTCAAACACGTCGAGCACCCGGTGACTGTGAGCTTTTACCCTCAAGTTCGCACCATTAGTAGATGTTACCTAGTAAAGAAGGGGACAAATGCTGTAAAAGCCAAATGATTCAAACAAATGGCAATCCCCGGCTAGATTGCCAGCCTGTGAAACAACCATTCGACTTCAATATCTCCGCATTAAAGGCTTTTCAAGCCCGGCTGACAATCCGGCTCGGGTTTCCTGGACTTATAGAAGGCATCCATTGTGACATCCCAACTCGGCAAAGCGATCTTAAGAGGGCGGGTAGAGCAGGGCTCCTAGCGAGCTTCTAGGATGGTAGGCTAGCTAAGGTAGTGGAATGCGGGACACAGAAATGAATTAGATCATATATCAAAAAGGGGGTAACTAATTATCAGAGGCGCCTTTTGGTGGAATGGCTGGAGAGTTGGAAGAGTTTCAGGGTTAAGTGTGCTCGCTTGACAGAAATCCTAGGATGGGTGACTTCTTGGCTACTGTGAGGTTTTACCCTCAAATTTGCACCATTGGTAGATGTTACCCATACATCAAGGGGACTAATGCCGAAAATCCAAAACGATTCGAGAAAACTGCAGTCCCCACCTTAGCTCGCAACCTATGAAATGGCCATCCGGCTTCAATATCTTTGCACCGGGAGCTTTTCAAGCCCTGTCAACACTCCGGCACGGGTTCCCTGGACCTATAGAAGGCATCCATAATGATCCCGGCCCTCGATTCACCTAAGCCTCCCGAGCCATTTATTTCGCCAAGGCCATCTAAGCTAACTTAAGCTAGCCCCCGAACGCATCGGGCTCCCGGTGACTGTGAGCTTTTGCCCTCAAATTCGTACCTTTTGTTGATGTTACCCAAACAAGAAGGGAACTAATGCCGAAAAAGCTAAATGATTCGAAAAAACTTCAGTCCCCGCCTCTGTTCCCAGCCTATGAAATGGCCATCCGTCTTCAATATCTTCACATCGGCAGCTTTTCAAGCCTGACCGACCCTTCAAATCGAGTTCATTGGATCTATAGAAGACATCCATATTGATCCCAGCCCTCAATTTTTCGGTGCCTCCCTAGCCATTCGCTTCGACAAGGCCATCCAAGCTAACTTGAGCTAGCCCCCAAACGCGTTGGGCTCCTAGTGACTGTGCAATTTTGCCCTCAAATTCGAACCATTGGTTGATGTTACCCAGACAAGAAGGGGACTAATTTCAAAAAATAGAAATAAAAACAGCAGTCCCCAGCTCGGTTACCAACCTATGAAATGACCATTCGACTTCAATATCTCCGCACTGGGGGCTTCTGAAGCCCAGCCGACATTCTGGCTTGGGTTCCCCTGACCTATAGAAGGCATCCACATTGATCTTGGCCCTCGATTCGCCGAAGCCTCCCGAGCCATTCGCTTCGCCAAAGCCATCCAACCTAACTTGAGGTAGCCGCCGAAGGCGTCGAGCTCCCGGTGACTGTGAGCTTTTGCTCACAAATTTGCATCATTGATAGATGTTACCCTTACATGAATGGTAGTAAAGCCAAAAAACCAAAGTGATTCTAAAAAAATGCAATCCGCGGCTTGATTCCTGACCTATGAAACGACCCTCCGGCTTCAATATCTCCGCACTAGAGGCTTTTCGTGCCCACCCTTCACTCCTGCCCAGGTTCCTTGGACCTCTAGAAGGCATCCATACCGATCTCGGCCCTAGATTAGATGGAGCTTCCAGGGCCATTCGCTTCGCTAAGGCCATCCAAGCAAACTTGAGCTAAGCCTTGAACACGTCGGGCTCCCGGTGACTGTGAGCTTTTGCCCTCAAATTCTCACCATTGGTGGATGTTACCGACACATGAAGGGTAGTAATGCCAAAACACCAAAATGATTCTAAAAAATTGCATTCCCTGGCTCGATTCTCGGCCTATGAAATAGCCCTCCGGCTTCAATATCTCCACACCAGGGGCTTTTCGAGCTTGCCCGGCACTCCGGCCTGGGTTCCCCAGACCTATAGAAGGCATACATACTGATCTTGGCCCCCAATTAGCTGGAACTTTCGGGGCCATTCACTTCGGTAAGGCCATCCAAGCTAACTTGAGCTAGGCCCCGAACACGTCGGGCTCCCGGCAATTGTGAGGTTTTACCCTCAATTTCACACCATTGATAGACATTACCAATACATGAAGGGGAATAACGATGAAAATCCATAATGATTCAAGAAAACTACAGTCCCGACTCAGTTCTCGGCCTATGAAATGCCCCTTCGGCTTTAATATCTCCACACCGGGGGTTTTTAGGCCCTACCGAGACTTCAACCTGGGTTCTTTGGACCTATAAAAGGCATCCATACCGATCTCGACCCCTGATTAGCTGAATCATCTGGGGCCATTTGCTTTGCCAAGGGCATCCAAGCTAACTTTAATTAGCCCCTAAACACATCGAGCTCCCAGCGACTATAGGCTTTTGCCCTCAAATTCGCACCATTGGTAGATATCATGTATACATGAAGGGTACTAACCCCTGAAATCCTAAATGGTTTGAAAAAACTACAGTCCCAAGCTCGATTCCTGCCTTATGAAACAGCCATCCGACTTAAATATCTCTGCACCAGGTGATACGGTAACCACCTAGTAGCATAGACTGGACAACCTCCGAATCAATCTTAATCCCAAGATCCCAAAATCAAACCTATCACATCAAATTATAAACTCCCAAATTAGCAAGGATATGATAACATAGAATATAGAAAGAGAGAATTGAATCAACGCCACAAGTACTTACTTGATAAGTTTAAATAATCCTTGAAGTATCAATAAGAAAGAACCAAGCTCTCTTGAAGAACAAACTGAAATTTCTATTTTTAATGATGATCTATCTATGTTCACATTTTTGGTGGCTCCTTATAGCCTTATACCAAACCTAAATCTCAAATACAACTAACTAACCTTAAAATACTTGCATAGGACCAAGCCCAACACAATTTGCCTTGCAAAAGCAATAAAAACTAACTAATTGGGCTTAAGTTCTGGGCCCAAATGTGTAGTCTAATAAAAGGATGTCATGAGCCACTTAATTAAGTCATGTGACACACACCTATTTAAACTAATTCTAAGGCCCAATACAATATTAAAATAAAAAAAGCCCAATTGAGTTCCAAAACACATTAAAAAAAGGTCCACAATATTAATTAAAGATAGACAGGCCCAAGCCCATGAATGAGGCTTGTGCTTGTGAATTCAGCCTAAGTATGCTCCAATGTGCATAAGTATCTTGGTATTTCCTTAAGCTCTTCTCCACGCTTGATAAGCATATCTTCATGAAGTTCTTGTGAGATCAAAGCTTGTATGAAGATTTCCAATTGAGCTTTGACCATTTTGGAATGTGCTCTATCCGGGTGATACGGCCCCATTGGAATCTTCAAGCTTACATTTTCATGGCTGCCTTGATGAGTTGCATCACCGAGGGCTTTTCAAGCCCGCCCAATACTCTGACTCGGGTTCCCTGGACCTATAAAAGGCATCTATACCACTCTTGGCCCTCGATTCGCTGAAGCCTCCCAGGCCATTTGCTTCTCCAAGGCCATCCAAGCTAACTTGAGCTATCCCCCGAACACATCGGGCTCCCAGTGACTGTGAGATTTTGCCCTCAAATTCACACAATTGGAAGATGTTACCCAAACATGAAGGGTACTAACACCTAAAATCCAAAATGATTCGAAAAAACTACAGTCCCCGGCTCGGTTCCTGCCCTATGGAACGACCATTCGGCTTAAATATCACCACACCGAGGGCTTTTTAAGCCGGGTCGACACTCCAGCTCGGGTTCCCTAGACTTATAGAAGGTATCCATACCAATCTCGGCCCTCGATTCGTCGGAGCCTCCCAGGCCATTCGCTTCACCAAGGCTATCCAAGCAAACTTGAGCTAGCCCCCGAACACGTCGGGTTCGCAGCCATTGTGAGCTTTTGCCCTCAAATTACACCATTGGTAGATGTCACTCGGACAAGAAGGGGACTAATGACAAACAAGCGAAATGATTCAAAAAAACTGCAGTCCTCGGCTCGATTTCCTACCTATAAAACGGCCGTCTGGCTTCAATAACTCCATACTTGGGGGCTTCTGAACCCCATTTGATACTCTGGCTTGGGTTCCCCAGACCTATAAAAGGAATCCATATCAATCTTGGCACCCGATTCACCGGAGCATCCGAGGCGATTTGCTTTGCCATGGCCATCCAAGCTAACTTGAGCTAGTCCCCGAACACGTCGGGCTCCTGGCAACTCTGAGTTTTTGCCCTCAAATACGCACCATTGATAGATGTTACCCATACATGAAAGGTTGTTATGTCAAAAAACCAAAATGATTCCAAAAAACCAAAATGATTCGAAAAAACTCCAGTCCCCAGCTCGATTCCTGGCATATGAAACAGCCCTCCTGCTTCAATATCTGCGCACCGGGGGCTTTTTGAGCCTGGCTAATGCTTCGTCTTGGGTTCCCTAGACCTATAGAAGGAAACCATATCAATCCTGGCCCCCGATTCATCAAAGCCTCTGCGGCCATTCGCGTCACCAAGGCCATCCAATCTAACTTGAGCTTGCCCCCGAACACGTTAGGCTCCCGGCGACTGTGAGCTTTTACACTCAAATTTACACCATTGGTAGATGTTACCCGGACAAGAAGGGGAATAATGCCAAAAAAGTGAAACAATTTGAGAAAATCACAATCCCCGGCTCGATTCCCGGCTTATGAAACGTCCATTTGGCTTCAATATCTCTACACCGGGGCCTTTTCAAGCCCGATCGACACTTTGGCTCAGATTCCCTGATCCAAGAGAAGGCATCCATTTCAATCCTTACCCTCATTTTGATGGAGCCACCCGGGCCATTCGCTTCACAAAGGCCATCTAAGCTAACTTGAGCTAGCCCCCGAACACGTCGAGCTCCCGGCGACTGTGAGTTTTTGCCCTCAAATTCATATAATTGGTAGATGTTACCCATACATGAAGCGGACCAATGCCAAAAGTCCAAAATGATTTGAGAAAACTGCAGTCCCTGGCTTGGTTCTCAACCTATGAAATAGCCCTCCGGCTTCAATATCTACACAACTCTCCGACTCGGGTTCCCTAGACCTATAGAAGGCATCCATACCAATACCAGTGTCGATTAGCTGAATCATCCAGGGCCATTCGCTTTTCCAAGTCCATCCAAGCTAACTTCAGTTAGCCCCCGAACATGTCGGGCTCCTGGCAACTATGAGCTTTTGCCCTCAAATTTGCACCATAGGTAGATCTTCGCACTGGGAGCTTTTCAAGCTTGGCCGAAACTCTGGCTCGAGTTCCCTAGACTTATAGAAGGCATACATATTGATCCCAGCCCTTAATTCAATGGAGCCTCCCGGGCCATTCGCTTCGCCAAGGTCATCCAAGCTTTTAACTTCAGCTAGCCCCCGAACACGTTTGCCTCCCGGCAACTGGGAGCTTTTTCCCTTAAATTCGTACCATTGGTAGATGTTACCCATACATGAAGCGAACTAACGCTGAAAATCCAAAATGATTTGAAAAAACTATAGTCCCCGACTCGTTTCTCGGCTTACAAAATGGCCATCTGGCTTCAATATCTCCGCACCAAGGGCTTTTCAAGCCTAACTGAAACTTCGACATGGGTTCCCCCAGATATATAGAAGGCATCCATATCGATCCTGACCCCTGATTAGATGGAGCATCCAGGGCCATTCGCTTCGCTAAGGCCATCCAAGCTAACTTGAGTTAGCCCCTGAACACGTCAGGCTCCCGGTGACTGTGAGCTCTTACCCTCAAATTTGCACCATTGATAGATGTTACCCATAAATGAATGAGACTACTGCCAACAATCCAAAATGATTTTAAAAAACTACAGTCTCCGATTGGGTTTTTGGCTTATGAAACGGTGATCCAGCTTCAATATCTCTGCACTAGGGGCTTTTTAAGCTCGACCGACACTTCGGTTCGGGTTCCACAGGCCTATAGAAGGCATCCACATCAATCTCGGCCCTCGATTCGCTGGAGCCTCCCAGGGCATTTGGTTCGCCAAGACCATCCAAGCTCACTTGTGCTAGCCCTCGAACACATCGGTCTCTCGTCGACTGTGAGCTTTTGCCCTCAAATTTGCCCCATTGGTAGATGTTAACCAAACGAGAAGTGGACTAATGCTGAAAAAGCAAAACGATGCAAAAAAACTATAGTCCCTAGCTTGATTCCTAGCCTATTAAATGGTCATCCGACTTTAATATCTCCGCACCGGGGGGCTTTTCAAACTCGGCTGACACTCCAGCTCGGGGGTTCCTCCAAACTATAGAAGGCATCCATATCAATTGCGGCCCTCAATTTGTTATAGCCTCCTAGGCCATTCACTTCGATAAGGCCATCCAAGCTAACTTGAGCTAGCCCCCAAACACGTTGGGCTCTTGGCGACTATGAGATTTTGCAGTCAAATTCGCACCATTGGTAGATGTTTCCTGGAAAAGAAGGGGACTAATGTTGAAAAGGAAAAAGGATTCCAAAAAGTTGCAGTCCCCGGCTCAATTTTCGGCCTATGAAATGGCCATTCGGCTTAATATCTCCACACCGGGGGCCTGTCAATCCATCTCGACACTCCTAATTGGGTTTCCCCAAACCTATAGAAGGCATCCATATCGATCCCGACCCTCGATTGAACATAGCATCCTGGTTCATTCATTTCGCCAAGGCCATCCAAGCTAACTTGAGCTAACCCCTTAACATGCTAGGCTCCCGACGACTGTGAGCTTTGCTCTCAAATTCGTACCATTGGTATATTTCACCCATACATGAAGGGGACTAATGCTGAACATGCAAAATGATTCGAAGAAAAGTCCCAGACCCCAACACGTGTCCTGGCCTATGAATCGGTCGTTCCTCATGCTCTTGCACAAACAGTTGATTAATAGCCATGGTAATAATTCCATAACAATATTTAAGCATTCCCCATAAAAAAACCATGGCCATCGAATGACATTTTCATTTCTAACAGATTTTTTATCCCATCTGGGGCATTTTCATCCAAAAAATACTCCTTTCTTGCAAAGCATCAATCAGAGACCACTCCAATAATTCCATAATTATATTCTAGGGTCACCCATAAAAAATCATGCCCTTCGGGTGATATTTCCATTTTTTACAGATTTTTAACCCCCTCAAGGGGCATTTTTGTGAAAATTTTTATTTGACCACCCTCCGGATCGAATCTCGGGTCCAAGGGTACCCCATTCAATTCTTTACCCTTTTTTGTGGTGGCTCCCAAAATTTCACGGCGACAGGTGCCCGGAATAAAATTTTATGGGGGAGTGATGGCTGGGATTTAATAATGTTTTCCTATGCTACACCCAGGTTTGTTTTATTTTCTATATATATGGGGTGGGAGAATGGTGTGCCTAGGTGTGCCATTTGCCCAACCCATGCCCCCCCATTGCTCACCTGCACCCTTGACCTTATGTGTTAGGCAAAACTTGGTGTGGCACCGATTCTCGATCTTTGACCGATCAAATCATCATTAGTAGGGTTTTGTCTAGCTCTATCAATGTCAAGGGCGTGCATGAGTAGTGGGAGGCACTCTAGGTGTGCCATCCCCTCCCCCTTCCCCCCCCTCCATGCCCATGCTCACCCGCGCTATTAATGGTGCGTGTTGGGCTTGACTTGGCATGGTGCCGATTCTTGGTCTCGGCTGATCGAGTTGTCGTTGTGTTAGGTTTGGCCTGGCTCAGTCAATGTTAATAGTGCGCTATTACTCACCATCGGTATTGACGATGCATGTTAGGCCTGACTTAATGTGGCGACGATTCTCGATCATGGCTGATCGAGTTGTCGTTGCGTCCAGTTTGGCTCGGCACAGTCAACATTATAGGTGCGGGTGAGTGTGGGCATGGCACTCGATGGACCCTTCCATACCCATTGCTCGCCAGTGCTCTTAACGGTGTGTGTTGGGCTTGACTTAGTGTGGCACTGATTCTCAGTCTCGAGAGATCGAGTCGTCGTTGCATAGGCTTTGGTTCGGCATGATCAACATTGAGGGCGCGGGTGAGTGTGGGCATGCAGTTTGATGTATCCTCCCAGGACACATTTCTCAACTGCGCTCCACGGTATGGGTTGTCACTTAACTTGGTGTGGCGACGATTCTCAGTCTCAGTTGATTGAGTTGTCATTGTATTGGGTTTAGTTCAGGACAATCAACATTGAGGGCATGGGTGAGTGTGGGCATGCAGTTTGATGGACCCTCCCCCCTTTCCCCCCAAGATGCATTTCTCGACCGCACTCCATTGTGCAAGCTGTGCCTTAACTCGATGTGGCAGCAAATCCCAGTCTCGACCTATTGAGTCATCATTCGTTGAGTTTTACTATAGTTGAGCGGACGTTAAGGGTGCATGAGCGATAGTTCAAATGTTTTGGTTAGCAGTATCCTTGCTGGCATGATGAATTGTCGATCTCATTGTCCTCCTTAGTCAAGGCTGGAGTTTTAATATCTTTTCTCAAGGCAAGGACACAGGTTCTATGCGGTGTAACCTACATGAGTGAAATTTGAATTGTTGATTTTCATTTCAGCTCATGCATCCCACGTGCATGGGGTGGACCTCGTAGTGGCATTCGTGTTCCAAGCACGTCGACTCGACTGTTGTGGCCCATGAATTGTCTACTCATGCTTTTTGGATCCGAAATGTTATGCAAGCAAAGGGTGTGAACCTATGCCCTCCATTGGCCTAATTAATGTCTCTAAGAATTATAGACGCACCCGTTTAGAGCCTTATTCATGTCAATTCTCGGCAATGGATTCTCAGCTCTCGCATCAATGAAGAACGCAGCGAAATGTGATACTTGTTGTGAATTGTAGAAACCCGTGAACCATTGAGTCTTTAAACATAAGTTACGCCCAAAGCCTTTTGGGTGATGGCACTCTGCCTGGGTGTCACGCAACATTGCTCCCATCCCATCAGGGGGCAAATCTGGCATCTCGTGCACCGGTCATTTGCGTTTAGCCTAAAAGCCTAGTCCCACCATATGAAACGGCCATTCGGATTCAATATCTCCGCACCGGGGTTTTTCAAGCCCGACCGACACTACAGGTTGGGTTCCCTGGACCTATAGAAGGCATCCATACCAATCTCGATCCCTGATTAGCTGGAGTATCTAGGCCATTTGCTTCGTAAAGGCCATTCGAGCTAACTTGAGCTAGCCCCGGAACATGTTGAGCTCCCAGCGACTGTGAGCTTTTGCCTTTAAATTTGCACTATTGTTAGATGTTACCCATACATGAAGGGGACTAACTCCAAAACAATTCAAAAAAATTGCAGTCCTCATCTCGGTTCCCAACCAATGAAACGGCCATACGACATCAAAATCTCCGCACCATGGGAATTTCAAGGTCGGCCGACACTCTGGCTCAGCTTCCGCAGACCTATAGAAGGCAACCACATTGATCCTAACCCTCAATTCGTTGAAACCTTTTGGACCATTCACTTTGCCAAGGCCATCCAAGCTAACTTGAGCTAGCCCCCAAACACGTCGGGTTCTTAGCGACTCTGAGCATTTGCCCTCAAATTTGCACCATCGATATATGTTACCCATACATGAAGGGTAGTAATGCCGAAAAACACAAATGATTCAAAAAAATTACAGTTCCCGGCTCAATTCCCGGCCAATCAAATGGCCCTCCAGCTTCAATATGTCTGCTCCAGGGTCTTTTCGAGCCCGGCTGACACTCCAACACGAGTTCCCCAACCTATAGAAGGCACCCATATCCATATCGGCCCCTAATTTGATGGAGCCTCTGGGGCCATGCGCTTCACCAAGGCCATCTAAGCTACCTTGAGCTAGCCCCCGAACACGTCGGGCTACTGACGACTGTGAGCTTTTTCGCTCAAATTCATACCTATGATAGGTGTTACCCATACATGACGGGTAGTAATGCCAAAAAACCAAAACGATTCGAAAAAACTACAGTCCCCGGCTCGACTCCTACCCTATTAAACGGCATTCCGGCTTCAATGTCTCTACACCAGGGGCTTTTTGAGTCCGACCGGTACTTTGGCCTGGGTTCCCCAGACCTATGGAAGGCACCCATATCGATCCTGGCCCCCCAATTCGCCAGATCCTCCAGGGCCATTTTCTTCACCAAGGCCATCCAAGCTAACTTGAGCTAGCCCCCAAACACGTCAGGCTGCCGGTGATTGTGAGCTCTTGCCCTCAAATTCGCACCATTGATAGAGTTACCCATACATGAAGGGTAGGAATGCGAAACATCCAAAACGATTAAAAAATATTGCACTCCTCGGCTTGGTTCCCAGCCTATGAAATGGCCCTCCAACTTCAATATCTCGGTGCTTGGGGCTTTTCGAGCCCAGTGGGCACTCCAGCCCAGGTTCCCCAGACCTATAGAAGTCACCCATATCGATCCCGACCCCTGATTTGCTGGAGCCTCCGAAGCCATTTGCTTCGCCAAGGACATCCCAGCTAACTTGAGCTAACCGCTGAACACATTGGGCTACCGATGACTGTGAGTTTTTGCCCTCAAATTTGCAACATTGATAGATGTTACACATATATGAAGGGATGAGTGTCGAAAACCCAAAACAAATCCAAAAAAAAACTCGAACCCCAGCTCTGTCTTGGACTAAGAGACGGACATTCCTCATGCTCTCACATAAATAGACAACCAGTAACAACCCCAATAATTCCATAATGATATTTAAGTGTAACTCGTAAAAACCGTGGCTATGGGGTGGCATTTTCATTTTTTACTGATTTTTTACCCCCTCCGGGGGCATTTTTATCCAAAAAATTGCCCCTTTCCTGCAAAGCCTCTACTGATGACCACCCAAATAATTCCATAATTATATTCTAGGGTCACCCACTAAAAACTATGGCCACCGATTGAGATTTCCATTTTTTATGAATTTTAACCCCCTCTAGGGGCATTTGTGATAAAATTTTTATTTGACCACCCTCTGCACCGAATCTCGGGACCTAAGGCACCCCATTCAATTATTTGCCCTTTTTATGATGGATCCCAAAATTTCACGGCAAAAGGTGCCTAATGATATATTTGGGTCGCCGTAAAAAACCATAGCCATTAGGTGAGATTTCCATTTTTTACGAATTTATTACCCTCTCTAGGGGCATTTTTGTCAAAATTTTTATATCACCCAAGGAACCGAATCTCGGGACCAAGGGCATCCACTTCAATTTTTTGACATTTTTTGTTGAAATACAACACTAAGAATTGCTACAACATATATATGGCGTTAAAAAAAAACATAAAAAGGTTGATGGTTTAGCAACTTGAACCTGCCACCAAAACCAATTGCAATTATGTTTATATATGGCATAGGAAAAATGAATTATAAAGTTGATGTTTTAGCCACTTGAACCTAGCACCAAAATGTAATATGTGCGTGCACGTATTGATCAAACCACTATAAGTTACAATAAACCTATTGGTTTTATTTAATTTACATTTTTTTGGTACATCATATCTAATTAATGTCTACTTGGCCCAAATGCCTATTCTTTGTGATGTGGAGGATAGATCTTGCAATTGTAATTTTCAAAAATAGCTTTTATCTTGAAACAAATCAAGCCGAAAGTTTGCACAAATAAAAAAATGTCAGTTTCTGAACAAAATAAAATGATTTTAGGATCAAAATGGGGGTAAGGCTCCTAGTTTTGGCCTATCGGCCCCCACAAGTGAGCCGCATGGTGCGCCCAACATTGGCCCTCCACAGATAGAAAGAGGTTTATCGTTGCCCCGTGTTGGCCACCCACGGGCCAAATTGTAATAGTCCATTTTTTAGTGTTATTTTTCAGTGTCGGTAATAGTGATTTACTGGTCCATGAATAATACTATCGGTCCAGGACTTGGTATTATTGCAGTCCAAAAAAATTACTCTGCATGTCTAATATTTTATTTGATATTTTTGGAGCATGTTTGCATGATTTAGGTGGGTAGAAAACATTTCATGAATATTTTTGGAGAATTAAGGTATTTAATAAATAGTATTTTCTAGTGTAGTATGTTAAGAAATAATTGAGAAATTATTTTTATGGAATTAATTTAATAAATTGGTGGAGTTAAATAATAATTAGAAGAGAATTTATTGATGAATATTTAGAGCCCTTGGATGAGAATACTGAGGACTTGATCATAGCCATTCATTTGGCATAAAATTAAGAAGTCATATTTGACTTTGCCACTTAAAGTGGACAACACATCAACACTATTCACACATCTTCTCCACCTCTTCCACGCTACCTTCTTCTTCTTCTTCTTCTCCTCCTCCTCCTTTTTCTTTAATTTCTTACCTCTAACCTACACCGAAATCACCTAATTAAGCCTTGAATTAATAATCAAACATTAAGGCCTAAGCTAAGGAGTAGCAATTGGAGTCCTTAAGCTTGGAAATTGGAGTTTCCACCAAAAAGCAAGTTGGGATTTTTGAGTTTTTTGAATTAATAAGTAGAATTCATGGTTAGGACATGTAATTGATGCATTAAATCATGATCCATCTCTTTCATTTACCATTTCTTGATTTTTATGTGAATTTTTCCTACTTTGAAGAAGCTGGAGAAACCTCTTCAAAGGGGAAGGAGGAAGCCAAGTATTGAGGCTTTCCAAGCTTCTTTAACCTTGTTTAAGAGGTCAGTGCAATATTATTCTCTTTCTCCTTTCATTTCTTAATTTTTCAATTTTTAGGTTTAAATATGACTTTGAGAATTCATGTTTTTAAATGAAAAGTTAGGGGTTTTATGTGAATTGTTTGGAATTGATGAATTTTGGCGTTAGATGTGTTCTTAGGTGGAATTAGAAGTCATTTTTCAACCCATTTAGAATTCCCATATGTATCTTACCTCTTCATGAAAGTTGTATCTCTATTTCTTAGCTTTCAAAAACATCCTCTTATGTTCAATTTCAATACTTGTGTCTCAACTTATGATTTAAATACAAAAACTGGTTCTGTTATGGTGTCTCACTCATATATCCCAAATTTATTGTCTATTTTGGCCACTAAAAAGGCAAGATAATGTCTTATGTCCTTCATGGAAGTTTTTTCTGGGTATCTTAAGATTTCATAGGACTTGAATTTGGTAAATTTGAGTGGTTGGATTAGTAGAAATAAAATAAACATTGAATCTAAATGTGCTAAATTAGGTCTGGGTTGTTGGTCTGTGTTCGTAGTTTATTTTCAGTATCTTAGAGGTTGTTTTGGACTATGGTCTCCCATGATATTTGTAGAATTTTTTCTTAGCTTTCTAAATAATTAAATTTTACTCAATTTGGAGACCTACAACTCTAGTTATTCCCTAGAAACCCAGCAAAGGTCAAGTTTATGAAAATGCTGAAAATTTCTTGATTTAGTACATTTATTTACAAAACCCTCAAAATTTGACTAATTTATAAATACACCTTAGTAAAAAGAACTACAGAAAATAATTAATTCAAATTAAGGATTTTGAATATGTGTTTTGTAAATAGAAAATTTTCTTTTCATAAGTATGCAAATTTTAATAATTTTCCTAAGTTGTAAGTTTATGGAATTTTGTGGAAAATATGTTAAGTTATGAAATGTTTTATTATGAAATGGTCTATAAGTAAAATGATGATTTAAGATGGAAATACATGATTTTGGGCTCAAGTATGTATGATTGAAATTTGGTAGGATGAGGTTTATTCCGGTTATGAGCATGCTCGGCTATCAACCTTATGTTATATTATGCTATGATCATATGTTAGGCTCTGAATGCCTTTCTGGATAAGCGGATGATCTTATCAATTAGTGGCACTTTTATAGGCCAATTTTTTTATGGTGCTTCCACAGACCACAACTGGTGGCACTTTCACAGGCTAGATTTCTAGTGGTGCTTTCACAGACCACATCCGGTGGCGCTTTGACAGGCTAAATTTTATTCCTTATATCTACGTAACCAAATCTTCTTATATTTCTTTCAGAATATGTATGAGCCCTTAACTAAGAATATGTTCTATCCTGTTATGAAAGAAAAGGAAATGTACTTGCAATTATGGAATTTTTCTTACATTTGTCAAATCTTGAATTTATCTTAAGGAATGAACTTCTTTATGACCTTTGAAATATTTTAATTTGACTTGTACATCTTTGATATTTATTTTATATTTGATATAAGTTTTTAAATTTGCGTTTAAGGTTTGTTGCTTAGGCAACCTCTATTATTTTATTGAACGATTTAGCACCACTGAGTGATATACTCAGCGCGTTGATTTTTATCACGCGCAGGTAAGAGCTGTGGGTGCTACTTGAAGACCTGTGGCGTAGCATCGGAGAAGAAGAATTAATTTTTAGTAGGACATGTATTAAGATGTAAATTATGGCATGTATAGAAATGTTCTAAAAAGATTGAGGTTGTAAATA
>CANUEX010030342.1:0-11585 GCA_948099535.1 Jatropha multifida | reverse complement strand
GACAGTATTATCAATATTTGTTGTATTGCTATAAATGAAAATCTACATGCCTTCTCTGAAGGATTTCTTTACATCCCATATATAGATAATCACCCAACTCAAACATCTATATAAACATCAAATCCATAAATTTCTACACTTGTAACCAAAATTTCCAATCTCTCTCACCGAAAAATAAAGAAGAAATGAATCATCTGTTCATCACCAAAACTCTTCTGCAGCAACTGATACTTGTTTTATCGATGCTGAGCCTGAATATTGAAGCAGGATTCCTACTAAAACCTGCAGATGTAATAATAACGAATGATCTAAATCAAGGGTTGGATCTGAAAATTCACTGCAAATCGAAGGATAACGATTTGGGGGAGCATGCTCTGCCGTATCACAGCAACTTTGAGTTCAAATTCCGACCCAATTTTTGGGGTGTAACATTATATTTTTGTAGCATGCAGTGGCAAAATCAGTCTCACTGGTTTGATATTTATGTGCAGAATAGGGATTACTCCAAGTGCTCCGTTTGTAAGTGGGTTGTGAGACAAGATGGTCCTTGCATGTTTGATTATAAAACTAACCAATATAGCATTTGCTATAAGTGGAACAAGTAATAATCTTGCAAGGAAGAGTGGTTAGTTCAGGTAAGATTTGATAATAGATTCAGTCTGGCATTCTCCTCTTTCAATAATCAAAAATTAATATTACAGCTTTCTCTTAATGAAATTTATGAACTGTACGCAATACTTCAGCCTCTTCTAGTGTAGTATTATGTAATTTGAATAATGAAATCTCTTCTTATTTTTTTGTTCATTACTCAAAAAGGGAAAGGGAAATGAAACTTCAATAACAGGAACGAAGGCAGGTGGCATTCTCGTGAAAATTCATGACAATATGTGGAAGAAAATGTGGCCCACTTTTTTTGGTTACAACCTAATAAAAAAGTATGTGTGACCATTAGAAAGTAGTTTGTTCATATAATGAAAGGATTCGCAAAATAAAGTTGGGATGAATCTACGTATGGAACTAAATTAAAAGGGTTTGCAAGATCAATATTAGGATATCCATATCTAGAAGCCAGATTCTTATAATTGTGTATGCCTGGGCGTACGTACATACACATGCATTAAAAAAAAGTGAGAATTGAAAACAACGGATATTTTTTGTTTTCAAAAATTCTAGTTTCTTAGAATTAGGAGACAATTTTTAAAATTGTTCCTTTTTATAATAATAAGTTATAAAGGGGACGATCGGTGTTTATTACGATAATTTATTAATTTTTTAATTAAAAATTAGGACGATAGTTGGTCAATAATAAAAGATAATTTACGTCTTCAGTATTTAAGGATAAATATTAATTTTCGGAACTAATGATGTCTCATATAAGAGATGAAACGATTAATGTTTCCATTACCAATGATAATTATAGTCAAATTTTAAGGACGATTGTCGTCTTATATATGAGATACATCTGACGTCTCGTATATTGAGGACAATTATCGTCATCAATTTTAGAAACGATTGACGTCTAATATAGGGGGAATAATTTATGTCATATACTAATAATAAATGTCATTATATTAAAAGAAGAAAAATTAATTATCAACTGCCGATTGGTCTAGAGGTATTAAATCCCTTAAGCAACATCCAAGGATTGAATTTTGGCAGCCCTCATAATCGCCCTCTACAGAACCTGAATCTAGATTAATCGGCTCTTCTCATGTAAAAATTTTTTAATTTCATCTATGAGATAATTTAGAGAGCCATATTGAGACAAATATTAGCCACATTTTAAAATACAATTTTTGCTCATTAACCAGAGTATTAGAGATAATTTTTTAATTTAAGGGAAAAATTTTAATCATCTTCTGATATATTTTTCTTTTGCAGTGACGTGCATAAATCACATTTAATTAGATTACATTACGACAATCAGAGGTACTTAAATGCATATTCCAAATAGTCACCTGTTTCACAATTCATAAGCCCCATGGCAATTCCAGGATACCCAAAATCATCCTAATATCAATTGCAAAGTATTTTAAATTTGTATATTATAAAGTGTACAAATGTTCCAGATCTATGAGATTCAGCTAGCTGAACAAAATAACATCAACTAGAATCTATTGAGCGGATAACAGCATCTGTATCTTTGAGATACATGTATAATGGTACTTCCATCTGTACAGTAGTGTTGCTATATTGTATTAATTGCAAGAGGAAATACAGAATGTGGGAGCAACAATGGTCTTACTCCCCCACGAGTAACTGGAATCCAGTAATGCTATTTGCTCATCGAAGAATGCACAAGATATCATGATTTGCAGTTGCAAATAATATGGAGAAGAATCATAACCCAAAAATCAATTAACAGAAACTGGGAAATGGTCACCTGTTTTCATGAAGCATCGTCTTTAAGAGGAAGATCATAAGTAGGAGAGAGAATAAAGTTCTCTTCCTGCTCATTCGACTCAATAAGCATCAATACAACGTCCCGCATTGATGGCCGGTCAAAAGGCGACGTGCTCGTACACATTAAAGCGATTTTCAGTATGGTAATCATATGATCAACGATACTTTGATCTTTAAGGTCTAATCTAATATCAAGAATCCCAGATGTCAATGAATGGTCCCGAACATAATCCCTCACCCATGTGACAAGATCACCTCCTTGATCTACCGGCTGTACAGGAGTTTTCCCAGTTAGCAACTCCAAGAGTACAACTCCATAGCTATAGATATCACATTTTTCCGTTACTTTCATTGTGTAAGCATATTCTGCCATGGAGAAGAGAAATTAGAGGTTTATAGGAAAAGAATTACAACTCTAATGTCTTAAAAAGCATGAGAACAATAAGCAATGAGAGAAAGGAGAATTTTGAAGTCAACAGCAAGTAACATCTTATCATAACTGTACAAAGGCAGTTGAAAGATATTTTGCCCCATATTGAAAGAGCAAAGTTGGCACAACCATCACATTTAAGCAAACCGGTGTTTAATGCATGAAATGCCCAAGTCCCAACAATAGACTCAAGATAATATATATATAGGCAAGGGTGCGCAAAGACACACACGCACACACATATTAATAAATTGAAAGGGTCGAACTTTTTTTTTTCCTCTGGGAAAAACTTACCAGGTGCAATATACCCATATGACCCTGCAACTGCTGACATTGATTTAGACTGAGGCATGTCAATTACTTTTGCCAAACCAAAATCACCAACATGGGCTTCAAAATTATCATCAAGTAAAATGTTGTTGGACTTTATATCACGGTGAATAATCCTTGGTTTGCAGTCATGATGTAAATAAGCAAGACCTTCAGCAGCTCCAAGAGCAATCATGAACCGAGTTGGCCAGTCCAAGCTACATGAGGATCCGTGAAGCAGTTCGCCCAAGCTGCCCTTAGCCATGTACTCATAAAGAAGCAGATTAGAACCCTGATGATAACAAAACCCGTAAAGCTTCACAATGTTCCGGTGCCTAATCTTTCCAAGAGTAAGAATCTCAGCCTGAAAACTGTTCTCAATGTTGCTCCCCTCTCTGTTAGATGCTAGCTTTTTCACAGCTATGGTTTGTCCAGTATGCATAATGGCCTTATAAACTGTTCCACAAGCTCCTCGTCCAACAATATAGCTATCATGAAAATTGTTTGTGGCCTCAACCAAATCTTGTAAAGTAAATCCCTCCTTTGGACGGAAGTAGATATCTGATTCTGGAGATGAACTCTCATTATCACGTATAGAAGGAATGGTCTCAGCTGGGCGTCTCATGAAATACAGTATTACTGCAATTAGAATCAGAGAAACTCCACCGACAGCAGCTGCAACAATTGTGATGATTCTACCCCTGGGTTCATCTATGTTTTTTGAAGGAGGGCCAAAAAATGGTTCTCCATTACAATAGCCAAGAAGTCCACCACAAAGCCCATTATTTCCGAGGAAACTGCTGACTGCCATGTTCTGAAATAGTGGTACAGGAGGTAATGGTCCAGTAAGGTTATTATATGAGAAGTTGCAGCCCAGTAAACTTGAAAGATTTTCAAACGTGTCAGGAATTTCACCAGTCAAATGGTTATTATTGAGCAGGAGGAACTCCAACAGGTTGAGATTGCCCAGCTCCGGTGGTATGCTGCCAGTAAGATTATTATAACTGAGATTCATGGCAATCTGCAAGCTTGAAAGAGAACCCAACTGTGGAGGAATTTCACCAGAAAATAAGTTTCCACCCATCTGCAATTCAGTCAAGTGGGAGAGGTTTCCCAATGCTGGAGGTATAAAACCAGAAAATTTATTTTCTGAAAGCTTGAGAAGCTCTAACTGCAGAAGGATTCCAAGCTCATCCGGTAAAGCATCTACAAATCTATTGTGACTGAGATCAAGTCGTTGAAGCATCTTGCAGTTAACAATTTCAGAAGGAATCCGTCCTTCAAGCAAATTAGATGACACATTAAAAGTCACAAGTTGAGAGAGGTTACCTACCTCCTTGGGCAACTCATTGGTAAAGTAATTGTTTGCAATATGAAGCCTCTGCAACTTTTGGCAGTTGCCAATGGCCTGAGGAATTGGACCACTAAACCTGTTTTGATCCAATTCAATGGCAGAAAGATTCACCAATTTGCACAACTCTGAAGGAAAGCTACCAGTAAGCCTGTTTTTGACAAGACGAAGTTGTACCAATGATCTACAGTTCAAGATCCCATTTGGGATATTCCCATAAAATTTATTAGATTCCAGATTCAGCAACATCAAGTTAGAATGACGACAAAAATGAGGAGGTATTCTTCCTGTCAATTCATTATCTGAAAAATCCACCACCCAAAGTCGACTGTAAAGTCCAAGCCCCTGAGGAATACCACCAGTCAGGAAGTTGTCAAAAAGCTGCAGTTGAAGCATTTCTGTCAAGTATTGAAAGCCAGAAGGAATAGGACCTCTGAGAGAATTAATAGAAAGATCAAGCTTTGTCAAGTTCCTCAAGTTACCAAGCTCATTTGGTATATAACCAGTAAGCTGATTCTGGAAAAGGTACAGAAGATGCAGACCCTTTATCTTACTGAACTCAGCAGGGATCTCCCCTGTCAAATAATTCTCCGAGAAATCAATTTCTGTCGCTATAGACAAATTGCCAAGTTCTCTGCGTATTGTTCCATTCAGCTCATTTCTGTACAGATAGAGCTTCTTCAGAAATTTCAGGTTCCCAATTTCCCTTGGTATCGGTCCTACAAGATTGTTTGCATATAAAGCAAGTGTCTCAAGGTTTGTACAGTTTCCAATCTCCTTTGGTATAAATCCTGAGAGTTGGTTACCCCATAGAATTAAATCAGTCAAGCTCCCAAGCATTCCAACTTCTTTTGGCAGTTCCCCTCCTATGGCATTTTGAGCAAGACCAAGCAGTTGTAAGCTCTGACAACCACTTATTTCTGATGGAATGCTACCAGAAATCCCATTCTGCCCTGCACGGAAAGTTTGCAAGTTCTTGAGATTCCCAATAGAATGAGGCAATGGGCCAGTCAGATTGTTGGTGTAAGCCACAACCTCAATCAATGAAATCAAATTCCCAAACTCCTCGGGAAGACAACCAGATAATCTGTTATTGCATATATTCAGACGTTGAAGAAAAGTCAAATTACCCAGCTCAGCAGGAATTTGCCCACTAAACTGATTATTGTTCAGATAAAGGTATTGCAGCTTTGAACAATTTCCAATTGAGTTAGGTATGTATCCAGTGAGCATATTATAAGAAAGATCAAGATATCTTAGGTTGACCAAACCACCAATGCTGGGACTCAAAAACCCAGATAGATTCATTGAACTTAAATTGAGAGACTGGACCACGGGTTCATAATCTGAGGTACAATTCACACCAATCCAACCACATGGCGTCTGGTCAGTGGAACTCCAGTTCCACAGATGATCACGTTTGTCACTGAGACCGTTCTTCAGATCTAGGAGGTATTTTCCCTCAGAATTCAACCCCTCAGAAGTAGAAAACAATAGCATGGTAAAAAGCCAAAATCCTGTAAATCCCACTTCAAAATCTCTCCTTGACATGATATGTGAAGACATTTTATTATCCCTCAGTTTGATCATAGTTGTAGCACAATAGGTAGTTCCACACCTACGCACATGTAGCTACTTCAGATTGCAATTATCAAACAACCAAATTCATCAAAACATGTTACTTTACTTCAGAAATATAAGATCAATAGGATACTAAGCTGGTGATGAGAACATATTCTATAATAAGACACTGTTTAACAAGCCAGTGTGACTGAAAGAAATGCTCAGTGCAAATACGAGTAAAAGAAACAATCATCACAGCAAAGTTTCAGAGAGGAATTCAAATGTATATAAAATAAGCCAAGAAATTCAGGAATTACAAATTCAATAAACCAATTTGATATTTAAGTAATAAACCCAGAAATACAACCCCCCTAACGAGCTGAAGGAGATTTGGAGGAAATCAAAAAAATGATGCATTCAAAATAACTCTTAAAGGCAATAACTATAAATTGAGAAAACCTAACAAACCGAAATCATCGTTTATACTTGAACAAATATATCGAACCGTAAAAGAAGCAACTTTAGACACACATATAAGGCGGCAATACAGAAAAAAAGAGATATACCTGTTTTAGCCAAATAATCAATCACTCGTCAAAGAAGAGATAGTAAAAGCAACAACTGCACCACTTGGCTGTGACTCCTCGAGACCTCAACGATAAAGAAACCGTGGAATTCATGAATCAACAGAGAAAACCAAAGCGAACCCAGTTCACCTTTTGCCACAAATGGCGGGGATCTTTGGATCTACAGGCCCAAGATTTTGGACAGAAAGAAAAAACTCTCTCTATCTCTATCTTTCCTTTTTTTGCTTTTGAGAAACAAAACAAACAAACAAAAGTGCAACGAACCAAAAAAGGGAGATTTTTTTTTGGTTTCTTTTCGAGATATTGAAACAAACTTAAAGCAATTCAAAAGAGACGAGCTTTAGCTCTTCCTTTGAAGCTTCAATGGCCGACAAGGCATGTTCTCATTTCCTCTCTCCTTCTGTATATACACCTTTCTCTCCCTCACCCTTTTTTTCTCTAGGTACCCAACGAATGGTATTTACTAATTCTGCTATTGCTGTGTCATGGTTGTAGGAGAGTGGAGATGGTGGGCTTGGCTGGCCTGGCTGGCTAGCCAGTTTAGTTTCTTTCGCTTTTTTAGTGCCTTAGCAAAAAGGTTGTGTGTAGGTAACTGTTTCTGCAACTTTTTATTGGGGCAAGAAAAGTTCAAATTTTTTTTGTCTAAAGATAAATATTTGGATTTTGCTTGATTGTGACACCTTCCTTTGATCTATGTGTGGTAGGTGTCTTCTTTCTTCTGGAATCTCCATACCCAAACAAAATTAACACTAATCACCTTGAATTATTCATAATACTGACAATTCACCCATATATATACTGTCAAACCGACCACCTTCCCCTTTTCTTTTTCTTTTCTTTGTGTCAATTACGCTTAGACTACAACATATGCAATTTCCATTTTCTCATAGACTTTGTATTACGTTTTCAAACGAAATTCTGAATTAACCCAATTTAAATATAAAATTTATTTAAATAAATATAACTAATCAACGAAAATTGATTAGATTTTCAGATGAATTATCACCATTTAAAAAAAATTATATACGAATATACAATTTTGACTATAAATGTGAACAAAAATAATAATTTTCATTAAAGAGCATAATGTATTGAATTTCGTGGTTTAATTAATTTTGTACTCACAATATAAAATACATTGTACGGATAGCAATTTCACATCATTTAATAAAAAAAAAAGCGTAATAAAAATGTATTTAAGGATTTTAGAATGTGTTTAATCGCCCACATACTTATTATAATGTGAAAAGGAGGAGGATATTTTACTATTTTCCGGAATCAGTAACGCGGGATGGGACTTAGAAGTGGGCCCTGTTGTGTCTAGGAATGGCCCACTAGGCGCAGACATGGACCCATAAAACTAGTCAAAGACTTAAGACGGCTTTCTCTGAGCCGTCCAACCATGACCCCTTATTTCCATATCGGACGGTTGAGATTTGTGGGTTATTAATCCGGCTAGTAATGATAAAAAATTGAAAGGTGAAATGATAGGACCCAAAAGAAAACTTTCCGAAAAAAGTAATAAATAAAAATAAAAATATTTAATTGCAGCACATGTAAGATAATCACTGCCTCACTTTTATATATTTATTATTATTGACTCTATGGTATGGGAAATGGGAATTGGGTTTGGGTCATTTCCACTAAAACCTCATCTATTTCTGTAGGGTATTGACCTGTTATGTGGCTGTGAGAGGGACACAGCAATTTCATCTTTTGGGTGCAACTATTCAATCTCAGTTGGGCGGATTGAGACCTTCTTTATTTGTTTCATTCTTATATTTTCAAAGATGAACCATTTTTTTTTCCTGAAATAATTTGGTTGTTCATGATTCACTTACCCTACAAGTCCAACAAGTTCAGTACAATAATTAGGCAATTTTTTCATTTTTTTCGCTAAGTTATTATTGCCATTTGCCAAACTTTAAGCTTTCAAATTGTACCATTTGACAAAAATTCCATTTTTATTACTAGAAAAGGAACTTCAAGCCTTTATTTGGTTAGGACACATTATAAATTTTGAATTCAATGATTATAGGATTTTAATTATGAGTTGTATTATTCAGCATCATTAGTGGAAAGTCGAACCCTAAATTAATTAATTAATTGAGAATGGGGAGATTGAGATCTTGTCAAAGAGAGCGTAGAGAGAGTTGAATTATATAATATTGGCATAGGGTTGGGGTTTGTTTGCAGTTGAAGGCGATATGGGTGGATCCATAATCCAAATACAATATTATAATCAATAATTAATTAAGAGGTTAACGAGGATTATAACAGCGGTTTGGTCAAGAAATATCAACTTAATTATATATACGGTACGATTTTAAATTTGAGTTCCATTGAATTTAGATATGAAAGCTATAGAATTGACTTGCACTGTGATCCAATAAACACTCAACACATGTATTATATTATAATATATGATATTTCTTTCTATAAACTCATTAGAATGACAAAACGCGGTTTCTCGATTTGTCCCTTAATGAATCATTTTGAAAATTACTTAATTATGCATGGCATTAGATAAGGGTGAAGATGCTATTAGCTCTTTCTTCCTTCGATTTTTAGTTGATTCATGTGATTAATAATTAGAAAAAAAAAATTCATATTCAAATAATTAGCATGAAATTCATTTTTCGAAAATAAATATTAGACTAAATTTATTTCTAAAAAAATTTAATTATGAAATCCAATATCTAAAATATTATTTTCATTGATCTTTTATTATCATTCCTACTCTCAAGTGGGGCATGCATTGCTTCTATTACTTGAAATGCTTTATCCAATAAACAAGGGTGATCAGTGATCTCAAAAGAGTGCTCCTAAATAGTTGATAGAGCTTTTGTTTACAAAAATAAATAATCAAACAAATACCCTTTTAAAATCTTCTTATACCAGAATGGAGCTAATCAATTTATTATTATTATTTAATTAAAAACGCAATATAAAAAAAAATTCCTTCCAAATTTGTCGTCTCCTTAAAAAATTAATTATAATTAACCTTACATACAATAATAATAATATAGCTTAAAAGAATCAAATCATAGGACTTTCAATTGCTTTCCCGTGAACGTTCAAGTTTGACAATTATTAGGAATATATATATATAATTTACTTAGAGTGAGTCCATAGTCTCATTTATAGGTTAAATTAATGAAATTAAATATTTTTATTGAAATATGTATATTTCTAATCATACACTTGAAAAAAAAAAGAATAAAATCGAAATATTTTTTAAAAAATATTTAATTCCATTGATTTGATATGTAAGTGTGAGGCATTGGACCTCCATAAATTTTTTCAATATGTTCGGCGGTAAGTTGCAAATCTTTCAAGGGGGAAAAAAAAACAGAAAGAAAAGGACATACTGGTTTTGCTTGTTCTATTCAATAACGTCTCGTGTGATTATTATTACTTTTTAAGCTTTTTGTTAGAAGAGATAATAAATAAAAAGATCCAAAACACAATCTTCAACCACCAACTATTTATTGTATGGTATACATCAATGTCCAAATACAGAAATACTCAAAAAAGATATCGTGCGTGGCTGTGACCTGTGGGTCCATTGCAATGCACGTGAAATAAAGGGGCCCATGTGGATGAGGCCTAACTGGTATCCCAAAGCCCATGACCCTTATTAAGGTTATCTATGACCTCTGGAATTGACCAAAATGGACGGGATTCGGGAAGCCATGTCCTTCGATATCATGTTTACGTGTGAAAGGTTGAAAAAATTACTATATTTTTCACATAAATATAGCTCTTTCTTATGGGACATTGGACTTAGACTTAGAGAGAGAAAAAAAATGATTATATATTATTCTAACTTCAATTTCCTACAAAGATATTTTTATTTTTATATATAGAGAGATATTTTCTTTTCCTTTGAATTATTATTTAGCTACAAAATTATCATTCATTGGACCAAATGTCAAATAGTGAAGAAGTTATCTTCTTATTTAGGAGGTGAGAAATGCTCAATTTTTAAACATTTGTATTAAGGTTGAATTGATGATTAATGAAGTGCATGAATAGTGAATGTGTCACGACCCGTTTTCATGGGCCGGATCGGCACTAAGACCTAAGTAAGTTTAAGGCCCCCGAGGCCCATAGTAAGTCTAATCTCTGATTTCAACACCATAATTACATGAAAATATTCTATAAGTTAGCCCATTATATTTTTAATGACTCGACTATCACAAGGCCTTATTTTATTCAACTTAATCACTTCCCATAAAGTCTTACATACACTTAATATTTTTATTACAATCATAAATCTTAACATAACTGCGGATTTTCTACTACTGTATTACTACAAAGAATTCTAAATAATTCTATCTTATACATTTAAATAATCTTTTAAATAATCTCAAAGGAAAGAAGACTAATGCTCCAAATATACTCAACTGATTCACAATTTTCTAAAACAACATAAGGGATAAGGGGGAAAAGGGTGAGTATAAAACTCAGTAAATAATAACATATAATACCAAACCCACACATTCACACAAATGATACTTAAGGCATTCTAAATGGACATTCTCCATTCACACAATGACAATCATATCACCCACAATCAACTGTAATCATATGCACATCAAATGGTTGTTAGTCAATGAAATCACCTTAACAGGACCATGCTCTCCCCAAGCATGCTTTAATATCCATCATATCACATCATGTGATCCCATGGTCCTATGGCTTGTGCACCCAGGGAGCCCACCCCCAATCGGGCAAAACCATAACCAGATAAAACATTTTTCGCAAAATAGTTTTCTTTGTAAAAAAAAAAATTTTTCCATGACACGTGTCATCATCCAGAGTGCACAAGGGGGGGGCGCCACTCCCACCGCTTATGGCCCACTGACGGCATTCTCACCATGCCCGTGCTCTCAACCCAGGTGATTCACCTCATTCTAACTCCCACACCACAATCACA